>PVJH01003406.1:0-143164 GCA_004026705.1 Nesogale talazaci
GTAACTACTGACACAACATATGTATGTATGTATGTATGTATGTATACATTATGATGAGTGCTGTATGAGTCCCCAATAAAATGAATTAAAAAAAAAAAAAGAAAGCTGATGGTGGCCAGCTATCAAAAGATAGAACATGTGGGATCTTAAAGGCTTGAGGATAAACAACCAGTCATCTGGTTGAGAAGCAGCAAAGTCCACATGGAAGAAGCACACCAGCTTGTGTGATCACAAGGTATCAACAGGATCAGATATCAGGCATTAAAAACCAAAAATCTTTCATTGTGAAATTGGGGGTGGGCGGAGAGTAGAGACACAAAGCCCATCTGTAGGCAACTGGACATCCGCTTACAAAAGGGTTGCAGGGAGGAGATGAGCCTGTCAAGGTGCAGTGTAGTACGGATGAAACACACAACTTTCCTCTAGTTCGTAAATGCTTCCTCCCTCCCACTACCATGATCCCAATTCTACCTTACAAATCTGGCTAGACACAGCATGTACACTGGTCCAGATCAGAGCTGGAAACAAAGGGAATCCAGGACAGCTATAACCCTCAGGACCAAGAATGAGAATAGAGATACCGGGAAGGTCAGGGGAAGGTGGCGGAGGAAGGGGGAACCGATCATAATGATCTATCTGTAACCCCCTCCCTGGGGAGCAGACAACAGAAAAGTGGATGAAGGGAGACATCAGACAGTGTAAGACATGGAGAAATAATAATAATTTATAAACTATCAAGGGTGAGGGAGGGAGGGCAAAAAAAGGAGTTGATGCAAGAGCTCAAGTAGAAAGCAAATGTTCCGAGAAAGATACTGGCAACAAATGACACAATATAAGGATGTGTGGATTGTGTAAGAGCTGTACAAGGCCCCAATAAAAGGTGACTTTATATATATATATATATTTTTATATATGTGTATTTTAATATTTATATATAATTGTTGCCATATTGTAATCAATAGTGATGTGGAGGTAAAATGATAAATGTCCTCTTCAGAAAATCATTAGGATTCTACCAAACAAAAACCCGGGGAGGTTTTACACGCTATTAAAAAGAATATTTGGGCTGAGCCCCGGTGGCGTAGTGGTTGTGTGCGGCCCACTGGGATGGAGGTTCGATTCCGGCTCCCAGGAGCAAAGGCTGGGCCTCCCACTCCCACCACCTGAGGGCAGTGATGCCTAAAAAATAAAAATAAAAAGAATATTTAAAACAGGCTTTTACTGACAAGGAATACTGTTGGCGAGATGTCGTGGCAAGTGACAGAAGCACCGCTCTCTGCCCATCTCCCTCCGCTCGGCTTTGCTCAGCCACCTCTCCACCAGCTCTGACCTCACCGGCTTCCTGAGGCTCTCCAGGCTGCCCCAGCCAACGCGCGGTCTCCGCCCCCTCCCTCTGGCCCGGCGGCAGCCATGCTGGCCACAGTTGCTCACTTCCCCCTCATCGCTGCTTTCTTCACTTGGCTCACGGGCTGTCACCCCGGCCAGCCTTCTTCGTCACCTTCTGGATCTTCCTTCTCATCCCAAACTCTACATGTCGAAAGTTCCCAGGGCTTGGTCCTTGGACCTTCTGGATGGTGACCTCATTCAGTCCCTGAGCTTTGACTTCTGCCTAGACCTCTGGTTTTGTCCTCTTCTCTCCAGATGTCCAGACCCAACCACCTCATCGGCACACGCACACTCTGGTGACCATCCAACAGGCTTCTCGCCTGCAGCACGTCTGCACACCCCACGCTGCACAGCCCGCACCTTCCTCATCTTCACCTCCCTAACAGGCACCAGCACCCAAGTCACTCTCCAACCCATGGTCACATTTGACTTTTCTGTTTCTCTCAGGACGCACTATCTTATCCACCCCCTCAAATCCCATTAGCTCTCCCTGTAGATTCATCTTAAATCTGACCATTTCTCCAGTCTCTAAACCTTTCTGGCTCTCTGTCCCCTACAAGCTCTTCTCACCAGGACATCCCGGTGGATCCCTAAACGAAATATCATTCCTCTGCTTCCAACCCTCACGGGGGAAAATGGAAGAAGTCCCCAGCCCTCACATTCCCACAAACCTTCAGGTCTCGACCCCTTATGCCCTACCTCCTCTCCTACTACTTCAGTCACATAGCTGTCTTACAGTTGAGACCTGTTTCCCCAGCAGGACGCCTACACTGAAGCTTTCTCCCAGCCCTTCCCAGGCTCCCTCCCTCCCCTCACACAGCTTCCCCTGGGACACTCTGTCTTGGTCTCTCAGGGCTCCTGAAAGAGAAATTCCATTTGGCAGAGGCTTCAGAAAATAAAAATCTGTTTTCTCACAGAATTTGTGCAGAGGTCCAAATACAGAGTGCTGGCTCTAGGAGAAGGAGCTCTGTGTGCACTCCAGGGGGAGATGCTGGGTGCAGCTTCTCTAGCAACCCCCCTGCCCCACCCCACCCCCACCCCGCTTTGCCTCATTCTGATGTTTCTAAATATTCTATTTACATCTTAGGTTTCCATAGTCATTAGGTTTATTCTTACTGATAAATTTCTGAGATCCCATCTGCAATCTCTGGATATCTCAAAAGTAAAATTATGAACCAACAAACAGAAATGTATCTGATGATAAGAAGCAGAAATTATCAAAGATTTTTCTTCTGCTTTAAAATATCAACTTTATTAACTTTAAAATACATTAAATACTTCCATCTGTTTTAAAACACTATGCCAAACTCGTTAAATAATGACTGGTGATGGCAAACATGTTGTTTGCTAACACACAACTTCAGTTTTTTAAAGTTTTTCTAAGGAACATATATAGGAATAGACATTTTTAAACATTTAATCCAAGTAATTCATTTGCTTGGTCAAAATAAACCACGTAAATGAACTTATTTGAATAGTAACTTGACTGATCTTGGTTTTTTAACAAAGCAGAATGGCCAAGTTTTCTGCTAATCCATTCTGGAGACATCGAACTGAATAGAAGAAAATAATAAGGATATTTTACAGAACAATTATAAAAGTATTTTAATAAGTGTATGAAAACAAGTCTCCACACCATGAATCCTTCAGAAGTTGATTTAATAAACCAGCTATGTACCAGGTATAATTTGCTCATAAGCTACAATCCCCTACAGAATTTAAGAGCAAGTATTTCTAGTACCAGTACTTTTTACATTCTTCTTTGATTTCTTTCCTTTATGTATCATCGCCCACTTATGAACAGGAGAAAGCTTCTGGGAAGTGAGCATGAGGAGGAGAGGGAACATTTCTGGTTCTTTATGGTAGTTAGTCTTTAAAGATGGCCCCAGATGTGTCCCACTCATAAGTAGCTCATTTTCCTGCTCTCATCAAAAAGCGGAGTCTCCTCCTTAAAACTGAGTTGGGCCTGGGGCTGTTTTGACAAATGACATGAAAAAGAATTGCCACCCTAACAGCTCCAAGCCCAGGCATTAAGAAAGCCAGCGGATTCCCTTTCCATTCTCTTGGGGACCCAGCCACCACGTACGAAAGAAACTCAAGCAACCACCTGGCAAGTCTCACACAAAAGGGAACTGAGATTCCCAGCCGAGTGTTCACACAATACCTGCCACAACTGGCCAGCCTTGTCAAAGAATCACCTTGGAAAGAAATCTCCCACGTCACTCACACTGGTCCAAGCTGGCTTCCCATGGATTCCACAAACCAACACTACAAAATTCAGGAGCACATTGAGTGAGTCTCGTTGTTTCACACCGCTAAGTAGTAGAGTCATTTTTCTTGTGGCGTGGCCTGACTGTCACGGGCTTCCTGAAGTGAGGTCAGCACACTTCAGTCCAGGACCTCATGCTACAGAAGCTCCCAGGATGACTATTGACAGCTGTGGTTTATAAAAATCAACCGAGAGACGATCAATAACCTCCTCACTCTTGAAGCAGTGAGAAAATCCACATTGGCCTCCTGCGCTGTACATTCCCGAGCAGAAGGAGCAAGCATGATCCATTTTCCCGTGATCTTCTGGTCCAGTTACAGAAAACTATCCGTCTGTGAGCCTCCTACTCACACTGACTGCCATTCCCCTAACCTCATAACCTCGTGGACAGTCACTGTGTCCCTGAAAGCTGACACCGCTGAACAGCGTATGGTAGAGCTCAGGAAAGCCTGGGAGGATAGGCACGCACAAAGCAGCCCAGCTGCAGCCAGGGCTGAAGTCACGGGCTTTCGAGATGAGCAGGACTAAATCCAACGGTGAAATTCCCCCTGGTTTCTCTCATCATCCATCAAGTGCTTAGACGCAAGTTTAAGCAAAAGATCATTGAAACAAGTCCACAAGAGCCAAAATATGGCCTTGGGTGTTCCCCGTGTGGATGCAGAGACCATTTCCAAAGTCAGTGAGATACAGTGAACGCTGATGGAAGCCCTGAGGAGCTGTGGGAGGACATCATACCTGAAGAAAACAAGTCTTTTTTTTTTAATTAAATACTTTTATTGGGGGCTCTTACATCTCCCATCACAATCCATACCTTATCCATTGTGTCAAGCACATTTGTATATATGTTGCCAGAATTGCCAGAAGCATTTTACTTCTACTTGAGCCCTTGATATCAACTCCCCATTTGTTTGTTTGTTGGTTTTTAATGGATTCAGGAGAGACTCTGAGACTTACTCTAGAATGTAAACCAGCTAAAGTGAATGAGTGGAAGAAATGAGTAAAAGGGATGAACATAAAATTGCAAAGAGTATAGATGATCCCTCGGGATTAGTGGGGGAGTGTTGATACTGGGAGGGTGGAGGGATGGTGGAGTAGAAAGGGGGAACTAATTTCAGGGATCTACATATGACCTCCTCTCTGGAGTGCGGATAACAGGGGGGTGGGTGAGGGACACATTGGACAGTGTGCAATATGAAAAGGTAATAACAAGTTGTAAATTATTAGGGGTTCATAGGGGGGAGGGGAAATATGGGGAGCTGGAATTTAAATTTCTTTAAAAGGCTCACAAGTAAATGCTGAAATTTGAAAAAAAAAATGCAAAGGGTGAATCAAGATGACAAAGTTCACACTAGAATGAAATGTGCACAGAGTTGTCATTAAAAAACCAAAGTTCTCTCTGTCTGAAAAAACCCAAAGAGAGATGACTGGTTGGGGCAGGGTCTACCTGGGAGGAGTTTGTAAAAGAGTGCCCCACCCCCAATGAGAAGATGGATGAGGACAGGCTTCCTATCGTAAGCTCAAGGATAAACCTGACCAAGGTGTCAGCTATTCACCAGAAAAGAAGAGTGGCCTTTCTAAATCATTTGTGGTGCACACAGTACAGTTCCTTAACCACTTTCCTGCAGTTTGTGAAGAGAAACTGTCAACCCTTTCTCTTCGTATCCAACAAATTGCAATAACACTCAATCTTTTCAATGCAAAGTTATCATCTATTCGAGGGAGATGAAGTATCTCCCTAAGTGTCAGAAGTGTGGCAAATGGACCACAATCAGAAGCCACTACACAGCAGAAGAGTGTACAAGACTCTGAACCACAGGAGAGTGAAGGAGTACCAGAAAATACCTTAACTATAGCCAAGGATCCAAGAGATGCCTGATATCTCGAATGGTTCAAGTGGGTGTTCCAGTGATGGCAATAAGAATCAAGGCAAGGGGCTGAGCCCCGGTGGCGTAGTGGTTGTGCGTGGGACTGCGGCCCACTGGGATGGAGGTTCAATTCCAGCAGCGGCTCCACAGGAGCAAAGGCTGGGCCTCCTACTCCCACCACCAGAGGGCAGTGATGCTCCCCAAAACAAACAAAACAAAACAAAACAAATGAGCTTATACCATAGGGTTTAAGTAGAAAGTAACTGTTGAGAATGATGATGGCAACGAAAGTACAAATGTGCATGGCATATGATGGATGTATATATGCATGGTGATAAAAGTTGTATAAGCCCCCAATAAAATGATTTAAAAATAAACAAAATAAAGAAAAACATCAGAAAAAAATAACACTCAACCAATAGCTTGTCTCTACAAATTGTAATTAAACAACTGCTAGCACTTCCAAATAGACATAGTCACGATTTCAAAAAAAAAAAAAAAAAAAGACAATCTCTAAAGGACTAGACCCGCATGGTGAAGGTGGGAAAACATGCAAAAGTTCTGACAGAGCATCTTCTTTTAGTGTCTAAGTTTAATTTTGATGCAAATTTTATGTACACGTGTAGGTATACGTTTACAGTGTGTAAGACAGAGAACCTAAAACTCTCTCTCTGAAAACATCAAGGAATCACATAACCTCCCACTCAGCTTCCTTTCTGTGAAAAAAAAATAAAGCATTTATAATCTGGCAGGATGTCTCCTTAACCCAAATAAAAGAACCTCAACTGAAATATAAAGCAACCTAAGCAAAGTACAATCACTAATACAGATACTAATATGGAATATGTCTGGAAATAAATTAAATCAACTTACTTTCAGTTCAGTGATCAAAGAGAACATCTTTGTTTGATCCCTCAGTCTAAAAATATAAATTTGGCTAAGTGAGTTATTTAGTTTTTGTGTGTGAATACTTTAGCATGAAAAGTCTTACATATATGATAGCATAAGATCGTTGAAGACATTTCTAGCAGATGACAAGACTAAATTTTATATGAAAACTTGTAAGCTATATATTGTAAATATTAAACTTAATGATAATATTTTTAAAGTGAAGAACGCATTCAGCATTCCAAAGCCACAAGAAATAAAGAAAAACTTCAAGCTTCGAATTGCGATAGTCTGTAGCAAATGATGCCGACAACATTATCAAAAGACAGAAGAAATAGACAAAGTCACTTTGCCAAAAGAACTGGTTGACATTTAACCCTTTTAAGAGGTAGATCAAGAATCACTGGTACTAAAGGGAGAAGTCCAAGCTTCACTGGAGGCATCGGTAAGAAACAAGGCTCCTGGAATTTACAGAACACCCATTGGAATGTTTCAACAAACAGACACAGCACTAGACATACACACTAGGGCATGCCAAGACGTGTGGAGATAGCTACATGGCCAAACTTTTCAAAGAGATCCATATTTGTGTCTGCTCAAAAAAAAAAGATCTAACAGAACACAAAAATTATCAAAGACCATCATTAGGATCCACCACTGATCTGTCTGTTTGCTGTCTTGGGTGGCCTGTGTGCTGTTGCTGTGGCGCGAGAAGCTATGTCACTGATATTTCAAATACGGGCAGTGTCTCTCAAAGTGAATAGGTTCAGCAGAGCTTCCAGACGAAGAACAGACTACAAAGAAGGGATAGGCTCTCCACTTTAGAAAAATTGGGCACTGAAAACCTTATGGATAGGACTGAGATACTGTCAGATACTGAAAACCTAATGAAGAGACGCAGTACGTTGTCTGGGATGTGGTCAGAAGATGAGCTCCTCAGCTTAGAAGCCATTCTAAATACGACTGAGGAAGAGCTGCCTTCTCAAAGGCGAGTCTACCACAGTGACGTGGCTGAAGTAAAGGCCTCAGGACTTTCAGGTGCTGATGGGGTATGAGTCAAAATGAGGGGGAAACAGCTGCATATCTTAATAAATAACCGGAACTCCACATATATGAAGTCTGAATCTAGAAAAATTGGAAGCTATCAAAAATGAAGCAAAAGCCATAACGATCAGTTTCCTCGGCATTAGTGAGCTAAAATGTTCTGGTTTGGGTCATTTTGAATCAGAAAATCATACAGTCACTCTGCTAGGAATGACAGGATTCAAAAGGGATCATGCTACATTCACCATCTAAAGGACCTATCAAGATCTGTCTTGCAGTATAATGCTGTCTGTGATAGGATAACATCTGTAGGCAAACAAGGAAATTCAATCAATACGACCACAAAGAACTTGTTATGTGGAATAGGAGGCAGTCAGAGAAAGGGAATGCTGCTCGGTTTAAAATAAGGAAAGGGGGCTGAGCCCCGGTAGTGTAGTGGTTGTGAGCGGGACTGTGGCCCACAGGCTTGGTGGTTCAAATCCAGCAGCAGCTCTCCAGGAGCAAGGCTGGACCTCCTACTCCCACCAGGGCAGTGATGTCCACAAAAAAATAAAATAATATAAGGAAAGGGGTGTATCAGGGTTATATCCTCTCACCCCAATTATTCAATCTGTGTGCAGAGAAAATAATGAGAAAAGGCTAGATTTTATGAAGAAGAATGTGGTATCAGGTTTGGAAGACTTATTAACAACCTGTAGCACTTAGATGACACACTTGGCTTTCTAGAAGTGAGGAGGGCTTGAAGCACTTGAAGATGAAGATCAAGGATGGCAGCCTTCAGTATGGATTCTGACTCAATGTAAAGAAGACCAGAATCCTCCAGAATCCTAACTGGACCAATAGTTAGCATCATGATAAACGGATAAAAAGATTTATGAAATTGTGAAGGCTTTTATCTTGCTTGGGTCCACAAAGCTCAGGGAAGCAGTCATCACAAGGTCAAACTATACATGCATTGGGTAATCTGCTGACCAAGACCACTTTAAAGTGTTGAAAGGGAAGGATATTATTTTGAGGGTTCAGGTGGACATGATCCAATTCATAGTATGTTCAATCGCCTCATATGAAAAAGAAGGTGAAACACTGAATGAGGAATACAATAGCAAAAAAAAGTCAGCACTTTGAATTATGCTGTTGGCAAGTATGGCAGCACTAACCTGGTGTCAATTTCAGGATTGGGTGTGTAGGGGTGGGGTCTAGCCTGCTAGCCTGGAGATAGCCAATGAGACCTCTGAGTGGGCATAGCTTTCTCCTGAGAATTCTGGGAAATGTGGCATATTTCCCCCTTGGAGGTGAAAGACCTATGACTCACAGTCCCTTGGAAATGCTGTATTGACAAGGCACAAGGCTGACCCTGATGGAATCTGGGTCTGAAGCCAAAAAAACCATGTAGAGACTCCTGCCAGTGCTGAGATGCTTGAGAAGCTACAGAGAGGTCCCTGCTAGCGCTGAGATGCTTCTACCACCACTGGATTCGCAAGCCTCTACACCCACTGGCCTGTGGTTTTCCTGGTGTCACTGCATGTGCTTCATGAGTCTGAAGAGGGCTATGGATTGGTATCGGACATATGGGCTAATGTCGGCCTTATAGGCTTGATCTGAACTGTTGGGAAGCTTTCTCCATGTTCCATTCTTTTTGCATATAAACCACTCCTTTACATACATATATATCCATGTTTATGACTTTGTTTCTCTAGTCTACCCAGACTAACACAGCAAGAAATATGGGAAGTACCATGGCTGTCAAGAGAACAGAGGTCATCTTTTCTCTTTTTTTAAGAAATCCAGTCAGAATGTTCCCTACAGGCAAGAATGACCTGACTTGGCCTCACATACTTTGGACATCCTATGGCATGTTTGTACCAGTGCCTGGAGAGGAACACCATGCTTGATAAAGCAGAGGGACAGCGACAAAGAGGAAAGGGCCACAAGATGGATGGACACAGCAGCTGCAACAATGGCCTCAAACGTACGTGTAATTGTGAGGATGGTGCAGCCCCAGGCTGTGTTTGCTTCTGTGGTATGCAGGGGTCGTTCTGAGTCGGAAAGGTGACCAACCTTTAGAGAAGCACTTGGGTTTGACTTATCAACCTTTGGGTTGGCGGTCCCATGCTTAACCCACTGTGCCACTAGGACTTCTTTCATCTTTGAAAAGCTCTATCTGAAAAACTGTTGGCAGCCCTGTTGGCCGCCGGGGTTACCCTCTGGAGTGCAAACGCCAAGTTGGCAGTTGGCTCACCAATCACGTGACGGTAGAAGGACGTATCTGGGTGCGGCCTCCAGGAGGTACCGTCTCAGAAGCCCCCTCTAGGGATGCTGGGGGTCCGAATTGACAGGAGGGCAGTGCGCTTGATGAGCCGCCATGGACTCAATTCAAGTGGGTTTGATTGAAGGCTTTCTTAGTGCTGCCATCAGAGGCAGGACCCAAGCCAGTACCAGCTGCTATCAAGCCAATTCTGATTCATGAAAAAACCCTGTGTGCATCACAGGCCTTTCAATGCTGGGCTATTCAAAAATAGAACACCAGGCCTTTCTCAAAGAGGAGTCCCTAGGCCGATTCAAACCACTGGCCTTTTGGTTAGCAAGCTAGGGTGTCCTCCAGGGACTCAGGGAAGAATTCAGGGAACTAGACAATCCATCCAGAGGACATCTCAAAGAAGAGGCCAGGTCTCTACCTTCCACGGTACTCTCTGAGCAATGCCCACCAGCACCTGTGTTCACACCCACTTGGAAGTACTTACTGAAACTCACAGACAGCTCCCAGCAACACCCCGTAGTGGAAAAGAAGGAAGTGATCTTGCCTGACCCCACACCAAAGAACACCAAACGCACACATTTTCTTGTCACCATCCAAAGACGAGCCCATCATCTGCACAATGTAATCACCTCTTTTAACTAAACCTTTGCTTTCGTTCAAGAGTGGCAGAGTCATCCTGGGTGCACTTTTGGATGCCAAAAGTAAATATAATCTTCTGTCCAGTTGAACCAACCACTTTAGAATTGTAAAAATCCAAGGGCCCTTTTAAATTTTTTTTTCATAAGGCAGCAATAATGATCATCATTGGCTGGTCAAAACATTGAATACCTGAAGAAGCCCAATATTTTTTAACACTGATCCAGTACCTGAGCAAAACTGTGATGGCCTTTGCACTAGCGAGCAGAGACTCTCAGTCTATGGCTTTTTGGCCACTTCAAGGACATCTCTGCCTGGCCACCACGGCCAGCTCGATGTGAGAACGTGGGACACCTGTGTCCTGTCTTTTGTCATTCTCTGCTCTCCTTCCTTGATGCTGTTCTAAGTTGATCATGCAAAATGTGTTTGTGCCAGGCATCCACATGGGGGTCATTTTGTTTCAAAGGAACGCTGATGCCTTTGTGGATAGGTGGTACTGGGTCTGTTCAGATTCCTGGTGAAACACTGACTGGTCCTGCACAATCCTCACACGTGGTGCTGTGTGTTGGCCTCTGGCTGCCGCACAGAGCTCTAAGTCAAAGCAGAGCTACTCAGTGGGATTTCCAAGGCTGTGATCTTTAAGAAAGCAGACTGTCCCATCTTTCTTCCACGGCACTAGTGGGTCCGAACCACAGTGGCGCCGTTCAGCTAGCAGCCAAGCGTTTGAACCCCCTGTACCACCGGGAACCCTGAGATGAAAATGAAGGGAATGTCTTCCTCCCACTCTTTTTAAGCCACAATTGGCTCTGTCAGTCCCTGAGCCTTCTCTCTTCGTCAGATCCTTGTGGGGATGGAGGAGGAGGAGGAGGAGGAGGGGAAGAGAGAAAGCAGTGTGACTTAAGAGCCTTAACCTTGTGCGACACACTCAGACCATGAATTCCCTTGAGCATTTTCAGGGCTACTCCATGCCACCACCACCACCACCAACCCCCCCCCCTCCTCCCAGGGCCCTCCACTAACAGGCTCGATTTCTCCACTAACGGGCTCAGGTGGGAGCCAGGCACCTGTTTTTAAAAAGGCTTCTTTTAAAAAGCCTCACCCCAGACCTTCTGGACCAGAAGCTACATTTGAACAAGGTCCAAACCCACAGCCATGGGGTCAGCTCGCAGGTATCATGACCCTGCAGAAGGTTTCTGAGCCTGACGACCTGGAAGGGGGGAGACAGCCTCATTCTCTTCCTTCAGAGTACCTGGTGGGGGTGCATGCGGTCCTGGCAGTTACTAGCTCCATGCCTCACTCACAGCGCCACCAAGGCTGCCTCACAGGAGCTTCAAGCCATCTGCATCCACCCACATGCTGCGAAGAAGCCTGCCCTTCCGCATCTCGACCCTGTGCAGCGGTTCTCCTCTGGCTGCGTATGCTGGGATCTCCTACCCAAACCAAACACTGCCATCAAGTCGATGCCAACTCAGTGGCAACCCTCTAGGACAGGGTAGGACCACCCAGTGAGTTTCTGAGACTGGAACCGTTTCCGAGAGAAAGAAACCCCCTCTTTCTCCCATGGGGCCGAGAGGGGTTTCGAAGTGCTAATCTTGAGGAACGCGGCCCAATCTATATCACCACTCTGCCACCAGGGCGCCTCGGAGTCACCCAGGGAGCTTTGGGGAAAACACTGGATACCACAGCGCCACCTTCAGAGAAGGAGACCCTGCGCGCTGGGAGTTTTGAGCAGAGAAGGTGACCTGAGCATTGGTTGAACCTGATCATTGGGAGTTTTTAAATCTACCCAAGAGATTCTACTGTGCAGAAAGCTCTAGAACCAAGAGGGCTCTAAACAAACTCTGGCCGTCATTATTGTCACTGTGGGCGGCAGTGGCAGGTGCCATGGCGTGGGTGCAGGCTCAGAGTGACCCTCTGTGCGGCAGAACGAAGTAGTGCCCAGATCAAAATGGGCAGCTGGAATGCTGGTCTTTCTGCGGATTGGCTATGTTACACCTGGCGAGTGACTTCACTTCTTGGTGTCCCCATCTGTAGGGGCCATATAATAATCGTAGCGGCCTCCTATGGACACATGGAGGAGGAAATGAGACATCGCCCATGGGAAACACAATAGAACTGCGCCTGGCACATGTTCAGATTTAACTTAGAGACCGCAGATGGCATAGTCCAACAGTTCCCTGCGCAGGACACTTGTCAGAATGTTCTGTGAACAATGACAACAGCATTACAATCGCCCCTCCAGTCTGTTGCTTTTTCCCACAAGCAAGCCTCTGGTGGACGGTCACCCATGACTCCCCTGCACACACACACACAGTGTGAAAACATGCACACTCATGAACACACACGTGCACACTCCTTGTTGAAGGCCTCTGTGTCAGGGCCACAAATGGTGAGTGTGGTACAGCGATCCCGGCTGGGATGAACGGGTCACTTCAAGTAGTGGGAAGGTGGAGCACCAAGCCACTCTGCCTTGAATGAGTTGTGTGACCTGGAGCCAACCCCGGGGCTCTGGCCTGAGTTTCACGGTCTGACCCGTCTGTCCCTGCAGGCCCTTCCAGCACCAGCCCAGAGTTCCCCAGGGTCACTCCCAGGGCCAGGGTCAAGCTGTCACCTAAGAATGGTAGCCCTCCTCCTCCTCCCCTCAGTGCAGCGGGTCTGGGTGACACCGCGAGAGTTGCAACCCTGTAAGCCAAAACTGAACAAGAGGCTTTCGCTCCCAGTCTTCTAAATATAGACCCATTCTCTGGGAGAGTGGAGGATTTCCTGGAGGACTGCTTGGCGGAAATGCACAGGCCTCAATCATGGAGGGCGTTTGGGTTCAACTTGTATCTGCGGGTGTGTTTCTGGGGGTGTGAAAACAATATGAAGATTGTTATGGCTCTTTCTGAGCACTCTAGAACACCAAAATCATTGTCAGGCTGTCTCCGCCAATTTTCCTCATTGTGTCCCAGCATGCACTTCTCTTTGCTTTTAAATAAGCCCCATTTTCTTTCTTTCTTTTCTTTTCTTACTCATTTCATTGGGCCTTAAACAATTCATACCGATCCAGACAACCATCCATTGTCTCAAGCACATTTGTACATGCATTGCCATCATCGTTTTCAAAACATTTTCTTTCTACTTGAGCCCTTGCTAAGGGCACCTCATTTTTCCCCCTCCTTCCTTCTCCCACCCTCCCTCATGAACCCTTGGTAAGTTATAAATTATTTTTCATGTCTTGCACTGTCCAGCATCTCTCCATACTCCCTTGTCTATTGTCCATCCTCCTGGGAGGGGGTTTTATGTAAGTCATTGTGATTGGTTCCCCATTTCTGCCCCCACCTTTCCCCTACCCTCCTGGTAATAGCTACTCTCAATATTGGTCCTGAGGAGTTTATCTGTCCTGGATTCCCCAGTGTTTCCAGCTCCTATCTGTACCCATGTACATTCTCTGGTCTAGCCAGATCTGTAAGGTAGAAAAAGGGTCATGATAGTTGGGGTGGGGTGGGGGTAGGAAGGATTAAAGAACCAGAGGAAAGCTTTATGTTTCATCAGTGCTATATTGCACCCTGACTGACCCGTCTTCTCCCCACAACCCTTCTGTAAGGGGATATCCAATTGCCGACAGATTGGGTTTGGGTTTACACTCTGCACCCCCCCTCATTTACATTATGATTTTTTGCTCTGAGTCTTTGATGCCTGATAACTGATCCCATTAACACCTCATGATCACACAGGCTTATAGTGTTTCTTCCATGTGGGCTTTGTTACTTCTCAACTAGATGGCCGCTTGTTTATCTTAAAGTCTTTAAGACCCCCGGACACTATATCTTTTGATAGCCAGGCACCATCTGCTTTCTTTACCACATTTGCTTATGCACCTGCTTTGTCTTCAGCAATAGTGTCAAGAAGATGAGCATCTCAGAGTGCCAGATTATTAGAACAAAATGTTCTTGTGTTGATGGAGTACTTGAGTACAGGCCCAATGTCCATCTGCTTTCTTAATGCTAAGCCTATAAATATATGTACATAGATCTATTTCCCCATCATCACATATAAATCTATTTATGTATGTACATGCCTGTATTTAGATCTCTATAAATGCCCTTTACCTCCTAGTTCTTTCCTGTATTTACTTTTACTTTCCTCCTGTACCACTATCATCTTCAGCCTTCACTTAAGTTTCAGTAATTCTTCTTGGTTACATTGTCCTTGATCAAGCCCTACTAGACTTTCTGCACCCTCCATGCCATCGATTTTGGGTCATTTGTTGTTCCCTTGTCCCTGGGTGTGTTAACACCCACTTCCTCTCCCCGCCCCCCATCTCCCCCTCTTCCATGTCCCCTTGGAACTGTCATCCCATTGTTCTCTCTTCTGGCTTATTTATCCTGCCTATCCAATCCAGATAAACATTCAGCAACAGCAATATGCACAGACACCAGACTGAGCACAAAAATAGCAAGAACAACAAAAAGGCAACAACAACAACAAAAGAAAATTCTATAAATAGTTCCAGGTCTATTTGTTGTCCTCTAAGAGTGCTTTCCAGTCGAGTCTGATGGGCTCCATGCCCTTGCCCCACCGTCTATTTTTGGTGTTCCCTGGAGACTTCATTGCTCTGCTCCCCTTGCTGCTCTGTTGCACGCCCCCAGCATCTCACCTCAGTGTGATGGGGTCAGGGTGGACCCAATTCCTGCCATGTGTTTCCAGTGTTGTCCCCCTTTGTGCTAAGTGTCAGTGAGGAGTGTGGCATCTCATGTTGGGGCTAACCCTACGGTCTTCTCTGTGCATTGGTTGCTCTGAGCCGAAATATTGTCCTCAGGACTTGGTGGGACAGGATGTGCTTCACTCTTTTTACCTCCCTCCTCATTTGTTCCTGTGTGCTCTGATCAGACACATCCCTCTCCCTGAGCTGTAGCTTCCGTGCTATTCTATGACATGAGTTTTTCTGGGGGGAGGGAGGGCCATCTACTTAGTTGGTAATGGAGCCAGTTTCTCAGGCCTCTCTATTGGTCCCCTGCTTCATCCCACTGTCTTGCATTCTTGTCATGGAGCCATAGCTGGTGGAAGGCATCCCTCTTGCTCCCACCTGCATCCCAGCCCACCCCTTTGACAGCAATGATCCTCCCCATGCTGACTCTTCTCACCTGCACAGGTCTAGCCCCCTCATGCCAGCCATCCTCCAGGCCCTTCTGCTTCCAGTGACCTAGAGCACCTGCCAGTGTCCCCACCACGCTGCCCAACACTGAACTCAATACCCTCCTCAACTTCCTTCCCATACCACAAGGGCCTAAGACGATCTCGCTCTCCTTCTCTCTCTCTCTCTCTTCTCTGCCCAAGAAGGCAATGATCCTGTCTCCTACCCTGTGGACTCTACCTCCTCCACTACTGCCTCATCTCCCTCTTGTTTATTCTCTGACCATCACCGGAATTCATGCCTCTTCCTCTGGAGGAACCAACTCTGATGGGGGTCTCCCCCCCCCCCAGAAATGACCCTGCGCCCCCCCTCAGGTTATTGCAGGGTATGCTCTTGTCTCTCCCTTGCTTCTCAAAGCTATCAGAGTTAGTGGGGATGACGACGACGACGGCTAAGATTATCAGGTCCTGCTAGCTGCCAGGCAGGGTGTTGCACCTTTCTATTGTGTTCAGGAATCCTTATACTGGGCATAAATCTGCACTTTCAGATTAGGAAACTGAGGCTCAGATTCAAATCTGGGTGTATGCTCTTACAGTGAGAAGGTGGCCCTTTAAATCATGACCCAGAATTCAACCTGCCAGCCCCTCTTTTTGCTCTTGGCTCAACCTACCACATCTTCCCCACGCTCTGGAAAAACCGCAGGCTGCCCACTCAGAGCGCTTTCGCCCTGCCCAATTGCATTTTCTCTCAATTCTGCTCTGAAAATGCTATAACCCAGTTGAGTTTGATTAGGATCTCTTTACTGTGAACCCCAGTAGCCCTCACTTTATTTCCTTCTTCTTGTATCAATCTGTGTGCTTTTCGATCCACTTCTACTGCACTATGGTCTCTGGTAAGGGTGCCCTGGTGGCATGGTGGTTCAAGAGCTGGGGTACTAACTGCAAGGTCACCAGTTTGAAACCACCAGCCACTCTGTGGGATAACAATGAGGTTTTCGACTCCTGTAAAGAGTGACGGTCTTGGACACCCACAGGGGAAGTTCTACACTCTTCTGTAGGCTTGCTGTGGGTGGGACTAGACTTCATGACCGAAAGGGGGAGACAGTCTGATGGCAGAAACCCATTGGTCTTTGTGCACCCTCATCCACCCCAACACCTGCAGAATGGCCTCTGTACAGCTGATCCTCAACAAACACTTAGCAAAGGGAGTAAATGGAAGACACTGTACCAAGGAGAACTATGAGAAAACACGTGAGAACCGATACAGGTGTGGGGCGGGAGGTCCTTTGCCATCGACATGTAGAGACCGACAATATTAAGCATATGAGGGGACAGGATAGGGAAGCGTGGCTAGACGCCACAAAAACTACTGTATCTTGCACAGTTAACGTTGTCTGTAGTCACGAGAAAGGGAGATTTGGCTATGGGAGGGACCTCAAGTACAGACCAGGGGGTCACCTGGGCTGGAGCGTGTCACTAGATTGAATGGCTGACTTCCTAGAAAATTTCCAAATGAGATTCCCAACCCCCCCACCTCCTGTTGTGCAGACATCCACGGAAGAGGACTAACCTGTTTTGTCTTGTTGCAACTTCTCTAAACAGTTCCCCGAAACTTGACCCCACGTCACTGAACCAGACATCAATGTGCCGCATTGATTTTGCAACAATGAATTTTTTTAAAAGCCAATGACATCATCCTTGGAATCCAACTCCTTCTGCCAATGTTAAGATAGTTCAGATGGCATTATATGTTCCAAACTTTGGTGGAAGGGGCCTTTCTATCAATACAAGAAATAAAATTTAAAATTCAAATAGTTGGAAATTAAGTTTGTTTGCAATCATAATTGTGTGATGAACCAAAATTTATGACTGACTTAACTCTGAACATCTCAGGTCCATTAAAAAAAAAACAACTTGTAAACTGATTCTGGTAGCAGATGTAACACTTCTGCTGAATGTTACTGAACTACGTTATGATTTAATATTTTTATTAATCCATATATAATTAGCTTGAACCTGCTAACTGTGGGCCAATATTAAGAGTGCAGAGAGCAAAGCAGTCTGACATCAACTTGTCTGTGTTGTAACTTTTAGCAACAATTTCTGAGATAGGAGATTAAAAGCAAGATGAGTAACCAACTAAAGCAAAAGAAAAGAAGCAGTTATTCTTCTGAAGACAAATTCTGCCACACTTTCAAGACTTTGTTGCAGCTATGCTTTATTAACTGCGTGATCCTGCTGGTGAGCCAGGGCAGTAGCTGTGAGAATCTTTGCAAATTGAACTGTTTATCTGTGAGAGATGAAGCACCCACCGGGAACAAACACCACATGTTCCCCGAGAGCAAGGCGGGTACCCACCGGGCCTGCAACAGAGAAAGACACACACACACACAGAGATCGCTGCCTTGTATCAACGCCCACTCCTGGTGTCCTGGTGATGGATACAACAGACCAAAACACTGCCCAGCCCTGCGTCCTCACAATTGCCCGCTTACTGACTGCCCATCCCTCTCACCAAGGCATTTCCCTCACACTTCCTGGCCTTCTATCTCACCACAAACAATGCTCTCCCCCAGTCACTATTGCCTCCTGACGACACGTCCAAAGCAAGCCAGGAGGTGATGTGATTTTGTTTGTTTGAAATCATTTTATCGGGAGCTCGTACAGCTCTTATCACGATCCACATATCCATCCATCCATTGTGTCAGGCACATTTGTACATTTGTTGCCATCATCATTTTCAAAACATTTGCTTTCTACTGGAGCCCTTGGTATCAGGTCCTCATTTTTCCCCTCCCTCTCTCTCCCTCACATATGAACCCTTGATAATTTATTTAATTTTTTTTTCATGTCTTATATTGACCGATGTCTCCCTTCACCCACTTTTCTGTTATCCGTGCCCCTGGGAGGGGGTTATATGTATATCATTGTGAGCGGTTTCCCCTTTCTCTCCCTACCTTCCCCTTCCCCTCCTGTTACTGTATGAACCCCCGATAAAATGTCATTTAGGTGACATTTTCATTGGCTCTGTTTTGGAAGTGGATCACCAGGCCTTTCTTCCTGCCATCGGTCACCTGAGTGACCACGCTGCCGTTTGAAATAGCAGTGGGATGATGGCCAGCATCACAGAAACACACCAGCCACCACAAACTCCAGTAAACAGCTCAAGGGGTGAGTCATTTCTTCATGGAAAACTTTTGCATCTGCCTTTATGTGTCACCGAAAAGCTCAATTTAAATGGTCTCCTACCCAGAGGAAAATCTGCTGTACAGACAGGTAAGAATCTTAATAGCAAACTGAGTCATACAGTGACTAAAGAAACATAAAATTTTTCTCCACACGGCTGCCTTATCCCGCTGCGTGGTGAGTCACAGGAGGCCACCTGAAGATCAGTCCCCCAGACGCGTTTGTTAACACTTAACAAAACAGTCGTCGCAAAAGGGATTTGAGAAACAGAGGGGAAACATGGCAATTCACTGAAATGCAGACCCCTCCTGACAGCCATTCCCTAAAAACAGTCTCCGCAAAGACAAGATGAAGAAAATAGAAACCCAAACCAAACTCCCTGCCATCGAGTCGATGCCAACTCAGAGACTCTCTGGGGCAGGGTGGAACTGCCCTGGGGTTTCTGAGACTCACTCTTTACAGGAGTGGAAAGCCTCCTCTTACCCACGGAGCAGCTGGTGGTTTCAAACTGTGGACCTGGTACCTACAGTCCAACAGGTGACCACAACAGCACCGGAGCTCTAACCTAAGTAATAATGAAGGCGAATGTGACTCCATGCTCAAAGCATTAAGCGACGGAAAACTCACTCCATGTGTTTCTAAGAGAAACCTTTTCAGCGGAACTCTGTTCGTATTTTGTAACAAATCACACTGGAGACCTTTTTACTTGAAGTAGTTTACATGCCCTCTACTTTGTCTCTGCATACAAGTAGGTGTCATGTGATGACCACTTGTTGACGGTTCAATTGAATACAACCAGAGTCTCCTAGGTCTGGTTTAGTTCTGTTAGCGGAGAGCAATTCTCCTTTGGTTTATTATTCTCTTGATGGTTTTAAAGACACCAAATCCCAATTATTGCAGCACTGGATCACGGGGGAGACAGGCAGGTGATACAAAGGGTGTGGCATGAGGCACGGGGTCTGGTGACTGCAGGGCCTGGCTGCTTCTGCTGCTCAGGTGGTGGGACGGTGGGCCAGGCGTGGGCACAGGCGATTCTCTCCTCACTGGAGTCCTCCCTCACAGAGAATCCTCCTCCATTCACATCCATTCCCCGGACCTCCAGCAGCCAGACAACCAGAAGCAGGCTCCTGCAGGGTTTTCATAAAGTTCTCATACACCATCCACAGCGTCTAATGTCCTATGTCACACACTTTCTCGTGGCCCTTCATCATTGCATGCCTATCATGTAATATGAATATTCAAATTTAAAAATGAAACATGAGCTCTGGAAGTGTTCCAATGCCACAGAATGCCAGAGATTATTATAATAACCAGTAAACAATGGAGACTTTGAGCTTATTGGCCAGAGGCCTCAATCAACTGCAAATACCAAGAATACTGGATCAACAAAGCAGTTCCCCAATCAGCAAAATGCAGAGCTTGTATTAGGTTATTATTATTGCGTCAATATCACTAAAAGCTCATGCGTCCCTTGGTAAGTGCCAGGTGCTGGTATACCACGGGAGCCCTGGTGGTGTCATGAGTGATGGACTGGGCTGCTCACAGCAAGATCAGCAGTTCTAAACCACCACATGCTCCGTGGGAGAAAGACTGGGTTTTCTGCTCTGTCCAGATTTAGAGACCGAGAAATCCACAGAGGACGTTCTCTTCTGTCCTCGGCATCACCATGTCAGAACAATCCACACAGTGGCAGGGTGGTGGTTGAACTTGTGTGTACAAGGGGACTTCAAAAAGTTTAGGAGGGAAAATGAAATTGAACGAGAAAGGAACTTTTCCATAACTTTTTGAAACCCCCTCCTATATCACTGATTCCATATTTCTAAGCAATCCTCCTAGAGCGGTTAGGAAGACTGAGGCAACATTGACATTGTCACGTTGAAGAAGGTTGCAAAGGGCCACGGACTGCAGAAAAACACACAAGTTTTTTGTCTTGGAAGCAGTACCGCCAGAGAGCTCCTTAAAGGCGAGAATGGTAAAACTTCATCGCACCTACTTGGGACATGTCCTTAGGAGGGGCCAGTCCCTAAAAAAGACATCATGCTTCATAAAGTTGCAGGGCAGGGGAAAAGAGAGACAGACCCTGATGGAGAGGGATTGATACGGTGGCTGACACTGGGTTCCCGAGGCTAGCACAGCGGGGGAGGGTAGGTGGGCAGGAGCCGTTCCTTTCCTGTGTACAGAAGGTGGCTGCGAACCAAACCCCATGGCTGCTAACCAGCAGTAGCACCCCAGGAGGGGTTTGTTAATCACAGTTCAAGGTGACCTCACCACGCCACTCGGCATCTGTCCTGCGCTCAGGACTTCATGACGATGGACACACAGAGCTCACAGGCCACACTCACGGTTCAGGGAGTAGATGAAGAGAATGAAATAGGTGACCACAGGTCAGGATCAGCAAGCGGTAAAGATACAGTCATTGGGTCAAAACAGCGCGTCTCCAGCCGTGGTGGCGCCACCTCTCTCTCTCGGCCTCTTTCTCTCGGCCATGTGGTCCCTGTGGGGTGAGGGGAGGGGGGAGGGGGAACAAGCCTCGCAAGGAATCACAGTCTTCTATCTCTTTGCTGCTCTCATGGTTCCACTGCCTCTGGCCCCGGCCTGGTTCCCGAGCTCTGTCCCGTCTGCACACCACAGTCGCTGGTGCCTCTGTCACTTTAGATGGAGCTCTCTGACGTGGTCTTCTCCCACAGCCCTGGCATTTCTCCCCTTGTGCGGCGTGGCTCTTGGACAGACAGAAAGGCTTAAAGCACTGGTCCTCAACCTGGGGGTCGTAACGCTGTGGAGGGGTCGAACCACCCTTTCACAGGGGTCACCCAATGCGCAACAGTAGCAAAATGGCAGTGAAGAATTAGCAAGGAAGATAATCTTATAGTTGGGGGTTCACCACAACATGGGGAACTGTATGTATTAAAGGGCCATGGCATGAAGAAGATTGAGAACCACTGGCTTACATGGTTTTTGTCTTTGAGCAGACCACACTCTCCAAGGAAACACAGGGTGTGATGTGTTCTATGAAAGTCAGGCCTTAATCCCTCCTGAATTCTGTGTGGTCACATATCAGAAAACTTCCTGGACAGTAGAGTTCTAGGCGCAGGCATAGTCTGGAGTCATAACACACCACATGGAGACTTTTGGCGAGGCCATATTCATGGAATGCAGCTCACATAGACTTTTCATTGACTGATTTTCGGGAGAAGATCATCAGAGTTTTCTTCTGCTCCTTTGTCTAAAATGTCCACTGAACCCTGTCCATCATGACTGACCCTGCTGGTGTTTGAAATCCCAAGGGCAAACATTTCAGCTGCCCGGCCATGCACAAGGCCGTGTGACACACTCACAGACGACTGCTGGTCCTGAAGCAGGTACATGATCATGATGTGAGCAGTGAAAATAACCCAGGTCCAGAGGGAACAGAGACCCTCCATGACAGAAGCAGAAGGGAGCCGAGCTTGACTCCCTCACTCACCACAGTGTTCATCAGTCTTTCAAAACCGAGCACCCTCCACCGATGACAGGTCTGGGCTGTGCGTGCACCTCTGACGCCATTCACTGGCAAGTTTCCAGTGCGCAGGGGAAATAGGCACTTGTTCCCCAAACCCCTCTATGGCTGGCACACCCCAAACTTGGATTTTCCCCTTGTCCACATTCCAAAACAAGTACCCTTACTGCCATCGAACTGATTCTGATTCAGCCCGTTCATCTAGCACAGGGCAGAAATGCCATGGTGGATGTTTACGCTTATATCTCTTTACTGGAAAAGACAGCCTCGTCATCTCCCTTCAAGGGGCTGGTGGTTTCAAACTGCTCACCTGACCTGGTGGTTAGCAACCCGACTCATTACCCCTGTGCCGGCAAGGTTCCCTGCACACCTGGTGCCATAGCAACCGTTTTCTTTTCTTCCTCAGGAGATACAAAAGATTCTTTAGACCTGCAATTGAGAGCTGAGCACTCCCTGAGAAAGCCTCACATCCTTACATCTTTCCTTCAGCAGCAGCTAAGGCAGAGCAGCTCCAGTGCTATGGGAGCTGGCAGACAGGACACCAAGTAGAACCCTGACCTTCCAGGAACTGAAACTCAGTCCTCCAGGCAGTTTCCAGAAAGAGTGCTGCAAAGCCTGGATATGTCCCTGAAGTGTTACACAGAGCCCCTGCCACCCCTCAACTGCGTCTCCATGCCCACCTTCCAGACCTGCCTACAAGACCCCATACACCATGCCCAGGACTTACCAACGAGAGAGAGAGACAGAGAGAGAGACGGACTTCCAGAGGTGAGTCCCACAAAAGAAAGCTGACTCCTTGAGCAATAACTTCTTGGTGAGGACAATAATCTGAAGGGACTTCAACTATTTGGGAGAAATGAAATGAAAAGATAAGAGAATTCCCCATAGGCTATTTAAAGCTCTCTGATGCATGTCTGGCTTGTGGAGGCATTGTTTCAATCCATGAAAAGGACAGCCTACAAGCCCTGCCACCCTGCAAGCCCAGGTGAGAACTCCCAGGTCATGGACCCCCAGAAGCAGTTCTTGGTTGGCAGCTGGGCTCTAATCAGCCTAAGCACCACCCATGGCCTCTGGGCTGTTTTCTTAAACCAGTGGTTCTCAACCTTCCTATTGCCGCAACCCTTAAATACAGTTCCTCATGTTGTGGCGAACACCCCCCCCCCCCAACAACAACAACCACAAAATTATCTTCGTTGCTACCTCACCACTATCATTTTGCTACTGTTATGAATCAGGCAACCCCTATGAAAGGGTCATTCGACCCACCAGTTGAGAACCGCTGCCCTAAGAGGTGGTGAAATGCAGAGACAAGATGTTTGTGATCTGGTTTTGAATCAGCTGTGAGAATCTAACCTCCGTTGGCCCAGGTCTAGGAAATCCAGTAGCGAGTCATGGGCTTGTGGTGGGATTTCCGACAACAACCCATGTGGTCCAGCTAGCACGGGGCTGGCGAGGCTACCAAGAACTTATGGAGGAAACACCACTGGGTCACAGCTAGGAGGCCTTCCTGCATTCCAGGGGAGGCAGCTTTGCCTTTCTGTTGAAATACAAATACTTAAATCAGTGCTCGTGTAATCACATGAAACTGGGACACTTGATCCAAAGGATGTGACTAATGACAGTCAGTATTTATGTAGCCCTTTTCCCCCGCCCCCCAGACAGTTTTCAATGTACCTTGTGTGTCATTGTGAATCCCTGGGGAATCATGGGCATAAAGTCGTAAAACTTTTTTGTTTCTTTTGGTAGAGAAAAGTCATCAGAGTCCAACAGACCCAAGAAAGTCCCACTCTCCTTTTAACCATTATTCTCCTGCCCTCTAAAAAGGGAGGCTGGAAAAACATGACCGTTCAGTTGTCTAATCTTGACCTCAGAGGTCCCCAGGTCAAACCGGCCTTCTGCAAGTAAAACTCAATAAGACATGCCCTAGAGAAGGGTTGCTGCTCTTCTCTTTGCAAAGACCATCAGGAAAGGCGATTTCACAAGATCTTAAGATCAGGGGGTCTTTAAAAGTCATGTTTTTACTACCACCCTGAGTGATGGGAAATGTGGGCGGAAAAGACAACAGAAAAGCCTGACGTGTATCCAGTTGAGAGAGAGAGAGAGAGAGAGAGAGAGAGATTTGGCTAAAACCATTTACAATATCAGCAATAGCATGAGAGGATCACTAGCAAAAAAGGCAGAGACAGACCATCGTATGTTCGTTCCGATACATATGGCTGAAGGCAAACCCTGGCCCCTCTTCATAGTGACATACTTACTTAGGAGTCTGAGCTGTGTAGATTCACCTTGACCCTGATCACCTCATGAACAGGGGAGGTGATTCCTGAAAATGGCATCTTTGAAGAGGCCCCCTGGTGAAATACAACTGATCTCCATTCAACCAGAACAACAGAGAAAGGTGGGATCACTCGGAGAACAAATGGGTCTACAGGAGTAACAGACTCTATACGAACCATGGGTTCAACTACCCCAAGACAAAGAAGAACTACTGGTGTCTGGCTACTATCACCAGCCACATCAGAGACTAGAGGGCTCTTAAGACCACTGTCCTGAAATGTTCTTCAAACCTTCAGTCAAAATGATCCCCTAAGCTCTCATTTCATGAGTGACGAGCTCCTTTTAAAAATCATCGATGTGCTCACCTTCTCGACACCATCTCTGAAGACAAATGTCTTTATTTAAGCAAATGTAATGAAGAAAGGTGATGGTGCCCAGCTATCAAAAGATATAGTGTCTGAGGTCTTAAAGGCTTCAGGGCAAACTAACAGCCATCTAGTTCAGAATTAACAAAGCCTACACGGTGTTGAAAGGATCAGGTATAAGGCATCAAAGAACTAAAAATGACATCACTGTAAATGAAAGGGCGTACAGAGTAGGGACCCAAATCCCATCTGTAGGTTACAGGACATCCCCTTACAGAAGGGTCATGGGGAGCCAGTCAGGGCGCAGTGTAGCAATGATGAAACATACAACTTTCCTCTAGTTCTTCAATGTTTCCTCCCCCACCTCGCTATCATGATCCTAATTCTACCTTACAGATCCAGCTAGACCAGAGGATGTACACTAGTACAGATACGAACTGGAAATACAGGGAATCCAAGACAGATGATGGCTTGAGGACCAGTAATGAGAGTGGTAATACCAGGAGGGTGGAGGGAATGTGGGGTGGAACGGAGGAACCAATTATAAGGATGTATATTTAACTTCTTCCCTGGGGATGGACAACAGGGAAGTGGGTGAAGAAAGACATTGGACAGTGTAAGATATGATAAAATAATAATAGTTTATAAGTTATCAGGGGTTCATGAGGGAGTGTGAGCAGTGAGGGAGGGGGAAAAATGAGTAGCTGAAACCAAGGGTTTAAGTAGAAAGCAAATGTTTTGAGAATAATGAGGGCAACAGATGTACAAATGTGCTTGGCATACAATAGATGGATGGATGGATTGTGGTAAGAGTTGTAGGAGCCCCCAATAAAATGACTTTTGGGGGGGCATCACTGGCCTCTGTTGGTCATGGGAGCTACCAGCCTGGCTCCTGGGAGCCGCTGCTGGATTTGAACTGCCAAGCCCGTGGGTCGCAGTCCCGCACTCAACCACTACACCACCAGGGTTCAGTCTAAAATGACTTTTTTAGAAGAAAAAAAAACATTAAAAAAAATCATCTATGAGTCTAAACGGTTAAAATTTACTCTCACACAAAGAGGAGATGGTAAGGGGCTAAGGAAACTGGAATACTGGAAACAGTGTATCCAGTTACAGTCTCAGAAACTCACGGGGGCAGTTCTACCATCTCCTACAGGGTTGCTATCAATCCCGAACCCATTTCATGGCACTGAGCTTGAGTTTTGGTAAGGATATAACTCAGCTCTAGAAATATTTGCAGTTGAAATATGATAATTTGTAAATTACCAAGGGTTCATGAGGAAAGGGAAGTGAAGAGGAAGGGGAAATATGAGACGCTGATACCGAGGTCTTAACAGGAGGGTATTTTGAGAATGATGAAGGCAACAAATGTACAAATGTGGTTTGCACACAATAGATGTATATATTGATTGTGATAAGAGTTGCATGAGTCCCCAATAAAATGATTTTTTTAATATATTTGCACTTGTTTAAAAAAAAAGTCTACCTGAAGCTAAAAGCAAACCTGTTGCTGTCTCACTGACTCTGACTTACAATGACCCCCTAGGTGCCCATACAGACTGCTCTACAAGGTCTTCCAGGGATGCAGGTCACCAGGGCTTTTGTTCAATGCTGAGAATGACATTCCTCAGAAATTTATTGTTTTGAAATCATTCCTCAAATGGGATTCTTTTTTCTTTTTTTTTTTTTGCATTTTAGCACCCTGTTCTAGAATTATGGCCTAGTCCACATATATTCAGGCCTATAGAAGGGAAGAGCTGCCTGCTGGTACTAGGAAGAGATGATAAAGTATTTGTTCATTATATCTAGGCACAGCGATTGCCATACGAACCAATGATTGTCATAAGCTTTCCAAAACGAATTGCAAGAAGGGGAGGCATTGTATTTCTTAGATCTAGGCCCTGTTTCTCTTCAACAGTTAGGCAAAGTTTCCTTACCTTAACATGGCTTGTAGAAAGGAGAGGGGGAGATCAATTTTTTAAAAGATACATAATGAAGAAAGAGTTCTCAGGACAAGCAAACCAACGTGTTTTCTGGACTCTGTCTACGTGGTAGACGGAGTCAACATGAGTCTGCTGAGATTCTCAACGGAGCTGTTTCCAAACATCAGATGCATTCCTACAACAACCTCCGGGGCTGAGTCAACGTGACCCCTGAGGAACGGCCACGGCCACGCAGCCTCCTGACCCCTCACCCTCTGAACTTCCTGGTCTCCATGCAAGGCAGCGGGCCTGCCAACGCCGAAGGCATGTTCTGGACAAGAGCTTGCTCTTCGTTTTCCTTTGGGAAATAAGTCATAATATCTGGCTCAGAAATAAAACGGCACCTTCACTCACTGGCTACTTCTATTAATTATGTAATACAGGGCTCTTCTCATCCCTCCTGGCCTGGGACGTGTGTTCATTTCAGCAAGTGTACGTTAAAACTCAAGGTTCCCAAACTTCACAATGTACCAAGAGCGTGTTTAGCCTCAGGGCCCTGAGGTGTGCCCGTGGAGGGTACAGAGAACTCAGCAGGGTTGAGTGTATCACCTTCCCCAGGAGGGGGGGTTCTTATGCCCCGGATGTGGGCACCACACCTTGATAACCACAGTGCTTCATGAAGGCACGGATGAGGAGGGAGGGCCTGGAGGGCCTGGATAACCTGCTGGTAAAAACTCACAGAGCCTTCTAAAGAACCGTCCCCTGGGAGACCAGTTTCCTAAGCAATCATCTTTACAGGATCCGAGCACTCTGCCTTTTTTTCGACAGAGTCGCTGGTGGGTTTGAACTGCCAAACTTTTCCCATGAGCAGCAGGACACTAGACCCCATGAGCCATGACAGAAAGCACCTGAGAGGAAGGCCAGGTCACATGCAAGGAGATGGCAAAGGACTTCAGACACCTGGAGACAGGAAGTCAGAACAGTGTTTTTGTTCTACTGTGGATGGCATTGCCAGAGTTGGGGTTGACCAAGTAGCAGCTCAAGACTCCAAAATACTAAAGGTATTTTGGAAATTCTCATGGGCACCTGTTTGACATCGTGTCGCGGATGCTGTTGACGAAAACAAAAACAAAACTCAGGGCCTTCGAGTCGATCCCCATCCCTAGCGGCCCTGTGCCAAAAAGCCAACCCAATGCCAGGGCATCTGTTCCAGCGCCACAGATGGAGAAGGGCTGCCCCTCGAGGTTCCTGTGACTTACATCTTTACTGGAGCAGAGCACCTCATCTCCCTCCCACAGGGCAACCGGTGGGTTTGAACCCACCAGTTTATATTTTCCGCTGTAGCTTTTCTCTCTGTTATCATTTCCTCCAAGACCCTGTCTCCTCTGTGCGGCGTCTAAAGTTACCAAAATGCCCCTGAGGTTTCCCCTGCAGCCACTTGGTTCTCTCGCCTCTGAATAACGGGTGCCTTTTGTCACCAACCGCATCAGCACTGCGTCTGCATGGCTCTCCATAGGTCGGCCTTCCCGTCCACCCACTGAACTCCCCCTCTCTTCGAGCCCAGCAGACCTCAGAGCATGTATTCCCAGACCAGCCAATCCATCTCCTGATTTGCAAAACACGACATTTCGCAAACTGTTTACTTACATCCATGCCAACAATATTACTCACATGTGGTGGAGTGGAAAAGCCATGGGGAATAGCGTCGTTGGCCAAGAGCAGTATTTGGGGATCTAAAATTACAAGGAAAATCATACAGCATTCATTTCACTGAGTCCCAAATCTCTATCAGATGATGTGGAGCAGAAAGATTCTAAAACTGGCAGGGAGAAAGGAAAAGTTGTCTTAAAGCCTGGGCCATGCCAGGGTTGCCTACAGGAGAAAGGGGATCAGGTGGTATGCCCTGGGGAAACTTATCCTCATAAGCACTGTCTGCAGGGCCTGGAGACGCACACCGAGGAAACACGGGGAAGGAAAACACATGGAAACTGTGGCCAAGAGGTAAGAGTACACAAGGAAGTGGAGCTGAAGTAGCTAGACAGCATGGAGAGGACGGCATGTACAGCCCGGCAGAATCCGGTTGGCATTTATGGGGCAGACCTGCTCGGGGGAGGCGAAGCGCCAGCCTGAGCTGAGACCACACAAAAGGCATTCGAGCTCAGCACTGGCCCCTCACCCTGGGTGAGCAGGTCCAGGAGGAGGGAGCCACGATTCTCACCAGGGGACCTTGGACACACAAAGAGGGGCGAGTCAGTGACAAAGGGGTAGAGGAGTCCTGAGCAGGCAGGTGAAGCCCCTGAGCGGTCACAGGTGGGGCACATTGCTGAGCTGGGGTATTGTTCATGTATGACCTCATTCAACCGCCCCATGAACCTCTGAAAGGTGGTCAGGAAGGCTATCATCATCCGCATTTTTTGGAAGGGGGTGACTTACCCTCATCCCAAGCCTTAGCTCCCTGTCCAACATCAAGCAGTCAGGAGGTGTCGGCAAAGGCTGATGTCAAACTGATGTCAGGCTGATGTCAAACTGCAAACCAAGCTCACGGTCATCAAGTTGATGCTAACTAACTGTCCCTGCGGGTTTCCGAGACTGTAACTCTTTAGAAGAGAGGAGAGCCTCCTCGCTCTTGTGAGGAGTAACTGGTGGTTTCAAACTGCTGGTCTTGCAGTCAGCGGCCCAAACGCAGCTGCCACTGAGTCCATTCTGACTCCCAGGCAAGCCCACATGTGTCAGAACAGAACCGAGCTCCAGGGAGTTTCCTTGGGTGGTTTTGTTTTGTTAGAAGCAGATTCTCAGACCTGTCTTCCAAGGCACCTTTGGGTAGACTTGAATCTCCCACTCTGGCGTGAGCAGTCAAGTCACAGGCTGTCTGCACCATCAAGGGACTCCTGATGTCAACATAGGAGGCTTGCCTTCTTACTCCAAAGACTGAACTGTTAACCACTGGGCATCACTACCCCTAGGTCAGGGCAAGCCAAACTGCAAGCACGTAAGGGAAAGAAAAGAAAGACAGGAATGCCAACTCTAAGAGGGCCAGGGAGCCAAAACAGATTTTCCTTTCTTGCAACCTCTCTGTCTTGGGTCTGAATATATGCTAAAGCTTAGCACTTAATAGGATATGTCTAGATGGCATGTTCAAGACATACTAATAAGCAGAGAAAATTAATAGGGACACAAGTGCACATGCATTTAAATACAGCTCTGAATACTTTTCCTAAATACCCAAACGTCCAATTTGTGTCATACCAACAAATTATGTGCTATTTTCTCTCCACTAGGAGGACAGGAAACCTTATTAGCAAAACGTGTATTTAGAGCAAGGAACAAACATCATCTCTTCGGTATCTACAAAACATTGTGCTTAATTATCACATTGGGCAGCTTTAAATGAGTACCTGTTGGGCATAGTATTTTCTACATGCGTATGTATTTAAAGTATTTTATAATTTAAAATAGATTAATGGGGGAATAAAATACCCCAGTTGTTTCAAAATGCATAAAGCTTTTTTAAAAAACTATATGTCATCAATGAGGTAAAAAAAAAATACTATCTGCAGCAAAAATCTTAGCTCCCCTGAGGGTACTCTGAAATTGAGCTAACCCGACGTTTAAAAGGTTAGAATGGTTAAGTGCTGGTCCTGACATTAAAATCCCTACAGGATGATCATGAAGATTGCTTAAGAGGGGGGCTCCCCAACTCTCTGGCATGCAGGCAGTCTCCCTCTGCATCACCGGGGAAGTTTATTGGAAAAGCAGATTCCTGCCCCCCGCCCCCACCTCCAAGAGCCCAATTCAAAAGGGCATTTTAAACAAAAGGCCGTTCAGTTTTTTTGTGAACCAACCACCTGCCTCGGGTGGTTTTAAAACAAAGTAAAGCTGCCCTAGGCAGACCCTACAGCCAGTTCCTTCTCTCCCAACACCCGGAGGCAGGTGCAGTCACAGCTTCTGAGTTAGGGAAGGAGCCAATTTAGAGCTGAAGTCACAGGCAGTGCGGGAGGGAGCCCAATCAGCATCCAGTCAGTGCTGGGGAATTCCAAGGCACTCCAGGGTAACCCAACTCGGCTGCCCCACCTCTCAGGGTTGCACGCTCAGCACCCTGGGGCTCAGGAAACAGCCCTGTGACTGCGAGCAATGAAAACCAATCTGCTTCAGTTAGAGCTGTGGCACAGTCAAGACTGAGCCCCAGGGAGATCGTTCTGCAGCCCCGAGGACAGTGGTTATGAGGCAGGATGTGATCCACCAAGTTGTTGTGGTTTTTTTCCATTTCATCGGGGGGCTGGTACAACTCTTATCACATGCATACCTCCACTGTCTCAAGTACGTTTGTTCATATGTGGTCATCATCGTGTTCAAAGCATTTTTCCCTCTACTTGAGCCTTCCTTAGTATCAGCTCATTTTTCTCCACTCCCTCCCTCCCTCACAAACCCCCAATGATTTACAAATTATTATTTTGTTCATGTCTTGCACTGTCCAATGTCTCCCCCACCCCCTTGTCTGTTGTCCAAACCCCTGGGAGAGGACCATAGATACAGGTCACTATAATCAGTTCCCCATTTCTTCCCCCCCCCCCCCCCCCCCCCCACACACACACCTTATCCTTACCCTCCTGGTATGGCTACTCTCAATATTGGTCCTGGGGGTTTCTCTGTCTTATATTTCCTGTGTTTCCAGCACTTATCTGTACCCAAGTACATGCTCTGGTCTAGCCAGATGTGTAAGGTAGAATTAGGGTTATGATCGTGGGAGGGGTGGGGAGGAAGCACTAAAGAACCAGAGGATAGCTGTGTACTATATAGCTGATTGGTGCTATACTGCACCCTGACTGGCCGATCTTCTCCCCCCAGTCCTTCTGTAAGGGGATGTCCAAATACTTACAGGTAGACTTTTCTCCTCTGGTGAAAGTCGAGGCTTCCTACTGTCAAGAATGACAGTCTGGGAAACTCTCAGGGGAAACGCTATGTACCTTGCTCTCTGGGGACCCTATAAGTTAACACCGATTGATGGCAGTTGAGTTGAGGTGGGAGGAAGAACCCTGAACACCTTCACTCCAGTTGATTCTGAGTCACGGGAGCCTATGTGTGTCAGGGACCTGACCTGCATGGCTGATGTGTGCGCCTATCTCCAGACCTCTCCTTCAAGGTGCTTCTGGGTGAAAACAGGACCTCACGCCTCTCAGGAATCAATCAGGCTCCTAACCACCAAGGTACTATTTAGAAAGGGGATCATCAATAGCACCTGCCTCACCAGCTTTGCTCTTGCCCTGGTGGCAGAGTGATTAGGCCTTGCCTACTCGCAAAGACAGTCGTTAGAAACCACCAGGCTCTCCTCAGGAGAAAGCCGGGGCTTTTTGCTCCCATACAGAGTTGCAGGCTTGGAAACGTACAGGGGCAATTCTACAGTGTTCCATGGGTTCCTTAGTGATGAGTGGGCAGCCACTCAATGCCAATGAGCTTGGTTGTGTGGTTTGGTTCACTACACAGGGCTGCGAAGAGCGAGAAAACGCTCCCAGCAGGACCGAAGCACTCCACCAACTCATTCCCCACGTCAGCCACTCCTCCACGTCCCGTGTCATCCCGGTTGTGGCAGATGTGGTGGCACAGCCCTCGCTCTGAGCTGCCCGCCTTCACTGCTAGGAAGGTTTGGGGAGCAGCATCTGCATTTTAAGGAACCTTTCATTTGAGCTCCTAAATATATCTGAATATACATGTGGAACACCCAAGGCCAGTGACAGGGTCAGAAATAGCAAAATTTTCCTTTCAATGGGTCAGGCAGAGCATGAGTGGGGCACGGGAAAACTTCTACCCTGCAGGCCAGGCAGAGAGAGGGCCAGCAGGGCCCGGCTGGAGCACAACCTGGGGCGGGCTTTAGCAGAAAGTTCAAGTACTATGGCAACCCCAAATTTATGGTTTCTAAATGTTTATTTTAACTCCTCTTGCGAACACATATTTGACCCAATGTGAACTTGACCTCTGGATCCCCCTGCCTTCTCAGACCTGTCTGTGCAGCACGGCATGAACTTCCAGCCCACCCTCCTTCTCTTACTCACGGACCCCCACCACAACACACACACATACACACCTAGTGGGACCAGCAGCTCCCAGGGTAAAAGCTCACTGCAGATCTATTAGCAAAGCAAGCGGCTGTCAATAGCCGTAGCAGGCAGGAGAAGAATGTGTAATGGTTCTGGGCCCAGCTCCCCAGATGGGCCAGCAGGGCGCCAAGCCAACAGGGAGAGACGAGAGACCCCAGAGAGTCACGTCAGTCACCTGGGACCCTAGCTACCCAACACCCTACAGGATGAGATGGCCACTGTCCCAGGAGAGCCAGAGCTCCCCGTGACGGAGGCTCCCCTGCATGCCACTTAAAATGCCTACAATTGTGTTCTTGGTTTGGATTTTTTTAGTTTCTTTTTTTTTTTTTCTTTTAAAGCAGTGTGGGCTGGATGCCAATGGAAAAGCAATGGAACATCGATTCTGTTTCTCGCTCAGGAGAGAACAGTCCTTGGATGTGCCATGAGTTGAGTGAGGAAAAACAGACCCTCCGCTCCCTCCCACTGGCTGCATTTTGCCTCTATTCATAGAGCCTGGCACATGGTGGAAAGCTAACCAGATAGCCACTCGATAAATGACGCATCCCCGAGGGCCCACAAGGCACCACTCGCCTTCTCTGGATTCCTGTCTGCCCCTTCTGTCCCACCGCCCTGCAGCTCGATCTCACACTTTATCCTTCTGGGCTGTCCAGTCCCTTGTGCAGCCTCTTCAGGAAAGCCTAGCCTCTTGGCAACGTCTCTCTCTGGCCACACTCAGCCTAAGACAGCAGTTCTCAACTTATGGGCCACGACCCCTTTAGGGGGTGGAACAACCCTTTCACAAGGGTCACCCAATTCATCACAGCAGCAAAATGACAGTGATAGAAGAACAATGAAAATGATGTTATGGTTGGGGTCACCACCCCAGGAGGCACTGTATTACAGAGTTGTGGCATGAGGAGGGTGCAGAACCGCTGTCCTCAGAGGAGGTCAAAAGATGGGAAAGAACCAAGCAGGGGCTGGACTCAGTGTAGACAGTGGGAAATTGCGCAAGTGGGGGGAGGCAACAATGTTACATATTAGGGGTTTCATTGCCCACCCTCAGCCAGAAGGCCCGCCTATGAATGTGATCTTTGGGCAAAAGGAAACAAAGATGGTCCCCTGGGGTCTGCCCCAGACTGGTATTCCTGCCCACCGTCACCCAAGATGAACACCCAGCATGACCTGTCTAGTGCTGGATTTCAACTTCTAGAGACCCCCTCTCCCCACAAGAGTACCTGGGAAGACAGTATTCGCCAGCAATGGGGCAGCTCTGAAAGGTGAGTAGCAGGGCCAAGGACTGTCTGGGTGGGTGGACACGGCCGTTCTTGGGCAGGTGGGCTGGCCCCTTGTTTCTCATCTCTCTAATGGACCACTTGGGGCTCACGAGTTCTTCAGTCTTCAGCAGTATCTTTCTGCGGCCCACGTAAGTTCGGGTTCAATGGACTCAGCACCGCCCCAGCCAGCTCTCGGGGTCCCCTTCTTCTCTACCCTTCCTTGGATAGGAAAACATCGAACCACATGAACCCGTCAAACCTCCTCTGCAGGAACAGCTGTCCCCTCCACTGCACATGCTGCGTGTCTCAAAAAACCCTTCAGTGGATGATTCTCCACACGTGGGGAAACTTCCTGGGGTGCCCGCGGATGTGCGTGTGCACATTTTAGAGTGACGGCCATGTTAAGGAGGAACTTCAGACTCCCATGTGGTTGGGGTTTGTGTTTTTATACGAAACATACAATCCCCAAACATCATTGCTCCCTATCTGCATAACAAGTGAGAGAAAGAAGAGACCGCGAATCAATGTCTTTTGCACCTACGCAGCACGTCTATGTGCTGCAGGAGTTAGTCACAAAACTTGGGTCTTGGGTATTATTTTTCACCCATTTGTCAACGGGGTCGTTTCCCTTTAAGCAGCAAACTGGTCTAAAGAAAACTGGAGATCCATAAGCAATTGAACAAGTTCTTTTAAGTAAACCAATCTGCATGTACACTATTAGAGAGAGAGTCTCGGGAAAGACTGGGGGTGGGGGGGAGAGCAAACTGATGAATAAAGGAGACCTACATGAACTTGACGCCATCCCATAATCAACACCAAGGATCTTCTGTGGTTTCTTCAGGGCTTTCCCACACTTCTCTTCCACCTCGATCCTGCCACAAGCTTGCAAGGTGATCACGGTTTTAACACTGTCATTTCTGGGAGGGAAAATACAGGCTCAGCGAGAGCAAGTGAATTCCCCAAGAACACACGCCTGCTGGAGATGTCAGAGTTTGAACTTGGGTCTGAGCAGCATGATGTTAGGGAACTTTGCTGACATCATACTGCTAAGGCCACAGATACGAGTTTCAAAGTTACAGCAGTAACCCAACTGAAAGCAGAGCACCACCACCCCCATCACTTGTGCCTTCCCACACAGAAAGCAAGTCCCCTGCTGAGAAAATACCTATCTAATTAGATATCACTTTAGCTCTGAGCACTGACCTACCCCCAGCATAGCTTAAAAACCTGCACATTCCTGAACAGAGCTATCTCCATTTCTAGCATGTGGCCCTGAATTCGCATAGGCAGGTAATATTGCATTACTTAGATCCCAGACAACCTACCTTACAGGAACCTTGTAGGAACCAGAACAAATCGTACAAATCATCCAGAGGCCCATGCGGCAGGAATTGTAAGATTAAATAATGCAGTAACTTCCTCTGGAAGTCGACAATAACTGCTTAGCCCTTGCTTTCAGAACTGGTTTGCATTCTCTGTCTCTTGCTGGCAGGGTGACCAGAGGTCAAATGCATAGGCCAAAGGCACACGGGCCCCTGCCTCTTCAGTAGGGAAACAGGGCTGTGAGGTGATTCCTCAACTTCCCGACACTCTCCTTCCCAATCTGAGAGCAGCTTTGGGTCTCCCACTCCCTTGGGCAACTGGGGAGAGGAGATTCACCTCCCTCCAGGGGCCGGCCAACTGTATCTGCTGTGGAGTCAACTTCTTGCAGACTCACAGGCACTCTACAAGAGCACTCGGCTACCCTGAGGGACAGTCCCATGCTGTGGCTTTCATCTTTCAGAGTCCCTGGGTGGCACAAGGCTGAAGCTTGATGCCTCGCTGAGAGGATGATGGTTCAAACCCACCTCAGGGGCCTTGGAAGGTGGACAGACCTACTTCCTGAAAGCCCAGCGAGGCCCCAGACTACTCTGCAAACAACCACAGGAGAAGATCCCGGATAGAGGAAGAGAGAACTCATAAAAGAAAGGAGGCTTTCCAGTGGAAGAGAGACTGGAGGGAGCCCTTACACAACCTTCACATCTCGAACTGAACTCAGCTCCTTGTTAGAATAACCACCCAGTTTAAGGTCCAAAGGGCTGCGCTGACCAAGTGCAGAGGCCTCTGAAAGGTGGAGGGAGGGAGACAGGAAACACGGAGAAGATGAAGGAGACGCGATGATACACTGAGGGACTGCAAGGGAGGAGTTGAAACGAGATGTGCATGAACATCAATCTGAGGCTCTGATATGTAAATCTTCTAAGGCACAGCAAACGCTTAAACACACACACACACACACCCCAGAATTCTAATCTGCAGAAGGCATTTCCTATTGTGAGATCAGGAGCTGGGCACCAGGGGGTGCATCAGCCTTGATCAATTCTAAATTCAGGAAAATAGTGACCCATTTCCAGAAGCAGACTCTAAGAACTTAAGAACTGAGAAACTATGTCTGAATCAAAACCGAATTTACTCTGGTGGCAGGCTTTCTGATCCAGTGACTGGAATTCAGTGCTCAGGAAGTGGACAGAAGCCCCCACACTACTGTTGGTCCTTGTGGATCAGGGTTCAGTCAGAGCCCAACTGGATCCTCCTTTCTAAGAATTAAAGCTGCTATGTCAAACCCCTCCCTTCTGTTTCCATCAATGACTGAAGACTTTTCTCCCATTGCAAGTTGACTAGAATGACCAGCCTAGAAAATGTTTCTGTTATGTCCATCAAATCCAAACCAGGTACACGGCAAAGTACTTGACTAGATAGATTTATTGTGAGGAATACAAATAAGCAGCTGAAATACTAGCCGATTCCAGTCCACCTCCATACTGTGAGGGCGCTGGCTGGATGCAGAGAACACCTGCAAAGGCTCAACTCCTGCCACATCGACATAAGGTTTTATTTCCAATTAGCACCAGATTTGGCACAAGCTTGTTCAGGGGAGCCGTGCGTCTTAGCTTAATCTTTAACTTCATAATACACAGGGAAATTATTTTCTGACGCTCACAGATCTGCATGCCCAGTAAATAACTTTTTTTTCCCCTAAGGCTGAAACCCTGCGAAACATGTACTAACTCCTAGAAGGGCTAAGTGGGGAAGTCGCACTGGCTTCTGCCTTCTGAGAAGCAACAGGCTTCAACAATGGGAGACCGGGGTGGCTGTTTTCAGGAAACGTAAGGAACGCTTGATGTTTCATGCTGTAATAAAACCAGGAGCAGGCATGTCAACGCGAAGCCACAAAAGCTGCCAGTGTGTCCAAGAATGACGATGTTACTGAAGATGTCCGTTGGCTTGCTTTTTAAGAAATAGAGTGCCAATCCTGCCTTCCGAGGCGTTCCTATTCGATTCCCACCACCAACATGATGGTGAACAGCCAAGCACATTAACCACTGCACCACCCAGGATGCCCCACTGCCATCGAACGCATGCTGATTCCCAAACCAAAACCAAACTCAACGCTATCAAGATGATTCTAACAGAGTGGCCCTGTAGGACAGAGCAGAACTGCCCCTGTGGGTTTCCAAGACTCTAACTCTTCAGGGATAGAAAGTCCCGTCTTTCTCCCTTGGGACAACTGGTGGTTTTGAACTGCTGGCCTTACAGTTAGCAGACCAGCTCATAACCATTACGTCGCCATGGCTCTGTTCAAACTCATGGCAGCTCTGAAATGGGTTTCTGAATCTGTAAGTGTGTACACAAGAAGGCAGCCTCCTCTTTGTCCCACGGTTGGTTTGAACCACTGACCTTGCAGTCAAAAGTCCAACGAATATCCAACAATGCCACCAGGGGTCCTTCCATTCCAGAACAGGGATCCCTTCCCCATTCCCTACAGTCACATTGAAAAATGTTACTCCCTTCTTGGTATTGGTGTTTAAGGGAATTGTATTGTTTCTGGCATATTTCATATCCCCCAGCAGAATTTCCCCCCTCCCTTCTGATTGGAAGTGTGACAGACCAATGACTCTCTCCTTTGCATCCAGAGGGATCACAGATGAGTGGCTCTGGTTCAGCACAAGGTATTTGGCGCCTGTAGCATTGATAGTGTACAAGTCCCTCAACCCAAAGCCTTTTGTGTGTGGAAGTGAAGGCTGCACAGAATGCAGACATCAACTTGGCAATTCCTAGGGTCAATTCCCCACATCAGCCTCAGCGCCTGAGAGTGACCACCATTCGATCTCCCATGTGAACATATCCATGTGGCCTACTATTCCAGGCCACTGTGACCATGGCAACTTACGTTTGGTGCATCTCTGGGAGCCAGGGGCCTTACTCCAGCCATGGCAGCACTGCCCTCCGCAGACATTCACCCTGAAACAAGAGAAGAGCCCCGAGTGCAGAAGCAGCAACACTCTCTGTTCAAGAACTCAAGTTTCCACGCACTTCTTGAAAGTCCTGCCTCCTACTTTCGCATCCCTCGGGAGGGGACTGATGGCAGCCTTCACTGGCACCCAGGATGCCCTCACCCAAGCTGTGCAGCTGCAAGGTGACAGTCTACCAGGGAAGGCTGGAGAACCAAAGTCTACAGGACCCAATGCTAGGCAGGAGACAAGAAAGACTTCCAAATGAGAACGTTCAGACCCCAAATAAAAGTAGAGCCAAGTTTATTTTGTGCGTTATTGGCCCCCGCATTTTAAATTGAAACTGAGTTTTAGAGCCGTGTCTAAATGCGAGTGAGGTCACAGACTTGGAATCATCCTTGGGGGGAGGATGGGACAACACCAAGGAAGCCAAACAAGTCTCTCCCCGTCCCCACGCACATGTGTGCACGCATGCACGCGCACAGACACACAGACATTCAACCTGTGATTAATAGGCGCCAGAGGCCCCCACAGAAGGGTGCTTTATGCAGTCTCATTATCAGAAACTTTCTGACCCAAACCTTATCAATGGAAATGCAAGCGCGCGCGCGCACACGCACACACACACACACACACACACACACCATTTCAAAGACATCAGAACCCACAGGTGGTCCAGGGGTGCCCAATCCTACAATTTTCTAGGATGTCACAAGCCAGGAGCCAGCCTGGCCCCGAAATGCACTCCGGGTTGCAGGGAGCAGATGCATCGATGCTGAGGGATAATTACGTTGAAGTGATTTCATGTGGACGCCCATCTTCTAGCAGTGAGGCTGGCGCGCAAGAGGTTACGCCCCAGGCAGCAATGCCTTTTGTATGTCCCGGCAGCTCTGGTAACAATGCCCAGTAAACCGACGCTCCGTGGAACTTCCTGGGCTTCCCCCACACTGCACTCTTGCCCTCGCTTTCAGGCCAGCAGAGTCCGGGAAGGGACAAGCCGCCTCCGCACCCCCGTCCCAGTCGGGACCCCCCTGACCCGGCGAGCCCCCGGCACACAGGCGGAGGAGGGAAGGAGGGAGGGAGGGGTGTGGGCTCACCCCTGCAGCTGCTGCTTCTGGTGAACCTGCAGCCGGGAGCCCCCGCCGCTCCGAGTCTCGCGCAGCACCTGGGAGCGCACCACTTGCCGGCCCTGCCGGGCGAACGGGGCCGCCGCGGGGTGGCCGGCCGGCGCGGGCGGACGCTGCAAAGCGCCGGTGCCCGCGGGGCGCGCGGGCTGGGGCGGCGGCCGGAGCCCCGGCAGGGCTGCGCCTCCGGGCGGGCTGGTGCGCCGGGTCCGCTCCGGAGGGGCGGCGAGCGAGGCGCGGCTGGGGGCGCCGGCGCCCGTCGAGCTGCGGCTGTACCTGGCGTTGAGCGCGACGTTGAAGGTCCGGGGGCGCGGCGGCCCGCTCAGGGGCACGGCGCCCGCCGCCAGGCCGGGGCCCGGGCGCACCACGTACGTGATCCTCCGCACCCGGCCGTGCGCCGACCCCGCGAGCAGCAGCGCTGCCCCGAGCAGGAGCCCCCACCGGAGCCAGGCCCCCGCCATCGCGGGCCCGAGCCGGCGCGACGGCCCGCGCGCGTCCCGGCCCCCGGCCCCGCTCCCGGCGCCGGCGCGCGCGCTCGGGCTCCTCTCCGCGGCGCTGGGAGCCCGGGAGAAGCGCGAGAAGGGAGCCCCGGCGGCCGGAGAGGAAGTTCTGCGGGCGGCGGAGCGGCCCCAGACCCCGGCTGAAAGTGGCGGGGAGGAGGGAGCGGGCGTGGGGGTGGGGAGCGCGGAGCCGGGGAGGGGAGGGGAGGGGCGAGGCGAGCGCGCTGCCCAAGGTGAGGGTTCGCCGAGGGCGCCGGGGGGTGGGGGCGCGCCGCGCGGGGACCCGGCACGTGGGGGCGAGGACGAGCGCGCGGGACGCACGGAGGCAGCCCGCAGTGCAAACTTGAGAAACTTTCCCTGGCGGTGGAAGCGAGTGTCAGATCTGAACAGCCAATCTCCGGCAGACGTGACGTCAGGCAGTAAATCCTAATTGGGGGAATTCGTGAGAGGAGCCCGAGAGCGCGCCGCCACCCTCCGCATCCCCGGGGAGCGTGACTGTGGGGCCGGAGAGCCACCCTCCACCCCCACCCCCCAGCCTGGCTCCCTCTGTCTGGGGAAGACAAAGGACACATGTCGCCGAAGATCCTCTCCTAAGTAAGCTGCACTGGATGCGCTTGATATTGCTTGGGAATCCTTTTTTTTCTTTTTGATGCGCGTTGGCTCCGAGGTATGCTGTGGGTACATGACTGAGACGTCAACGAGGGTCCCCCCACGGACTGTCCGGAGAGCGCCTTAGGATGAGTCCCGTGTCTGCGCGCGCTGGTACCCTGCCGCCCAGCTCGGCGGGTTCGCGCAGCCGGCAGCAGAGGGCGCGCGCGCGCATAGGGAAACCGGCCGCAGGCTCCCAGCGCAGCCCGCCCTGGGAATGTCGTCTAGGATCCATGACTGCCCCAACCCATTTTTAGTATTTCAAAAGAAAAGTCGTGGTTGGGAAGGGAGAGGGAGAAAGAAAGCCACGGGTTATAGGACACTGGGCTATTGTGAAAAGGGATGGGAGAAAATGGATGACAGAACATAGTAGTGGCTAAACAAAGATAAGCTATCATTGAATTATACAGGTAAAGACTGTTGAAAGGCAGCAACAACTAAAAACTCCCATCTATACTCACCTCAATGAAAAATAAGATAAAAGTCGTGTCAGGCCCCTAGGTCACTCACACTGAAGATGACACCCAAGAACACGGAAGATGCTGAGAGGCTACAGTGCCGTTTGGAGAAATCCATACTAATGAAATAATGGCTTTGATTTCTAGCATCTGAATTCAAAACACTGTCACCGGGAGACTTCATGATTTGATTACATAAATGCAACAGAAAACCCCTGGTGGTGGCTGTCCATTTTATAACACGCCATTAAGTTAAGAATGATGGCCTGTTTCCAAGGCTCTGGGTTATTGTGCGTCTTTATCCCTCGCTTATCCCTCTTTGTTTCGTCCTCGGTCTGCATGGGTGAGTAGACAATTGGTAGCAAGCGATAATGATTTTAAGAAGTCATCATGGAAACTTTATTTGAAATTGAGGAAACTGAATCCATTCATCGTTTTCCCCCCTCTGTACATGAGAGAAAGACCTCCCTTATTTGACTTGGCAGAAAAGCACCTCAGGCCAGCTGCCAGGGCACCAGTTTCCTGTGAGAACACAGGCCAAGTGCCACTCTTGGGCTCTGGATTAAACAGCACTGGAGTGAAGGCCTTCAAGGAGATTTCGGCTCCAGTCCTAAAATTGCCACTCATGAGCCACTGGCTGGCCGCACACTCTTCCTCCTCCGTAACACAGAAAGGTTGGGTTTAAAAATCTCTCTGTCCAAATGGGTGCATAAGCTAATGTGGTGAAGAAAGTTGATGGTGCCCAGCTACCAAAAGATATAGCGTCTGGGGTCTTAAAGGCTTGAGTAAACAAGCAGCCATTCAGCTTAGAAGCAATAAAGCCCACACGGAAGAAGCACACCAGCCTGTATGATCATGAGGTGGTGAAGGGATCCGGTATCAGGCATCAATGAGCTAAAATGATATTATTATTATTATTATTATTATTATTATTATTATTATTATTATTAATGAGGGGGAGTACAGATTGGGGACCCAAAGCCCATCAATAGGTGAGGTGACATCCTCTTGCAGAGGGGTTACAAGGAGGAGATGAGCCAGTTAAGATACAGGGCAGTAGCAATGAAATATGCAACCTTCCTCTAGTTCCCAAATGCTGCCTCCCACTCACTATCATGACCCCAATTCTACCACTTAAATCCAGCTAGACCAGGAGATATACAGTAAAGTTGGAAATATGGGAAATTTAGGATAGATGATCCATCGACTAGTAATAGGAGTGGTAATACCTGGAAGGATGGAGGAATAGAAAGGGAGAACCAACTTTAGGGATCTACACATAGTCTCCTCTCTGGGAAGTGAGTGTTGGGATACATTGGACAGTTTACAGTATGAAAATAATAACAATTTGTAAATTACTGAGGGTTCAAGGGAGGGGGGAGGAAGGAAAATATAGGGAGCTGTACTGGGGGCCTGGAGGGAGGCTGTTTTGAGAGTGATGATGGCAATAAGTATGTACATGTGGCCTGCATACAAGTGATGTTTGTATGGATTGTAATGGGAGTTGTATGAGCCCCCAATAAAATGATTCATTTTTTTTTAAAAAATCTCTCTGTCCCTAACTGTGGACAACCCCCAAAGCATTCAGGGTCCACCTAGACAGAAATCAGTGAGTTCATCCAGGTTAACTTCTTGAGCCAAGGCAAAATGAACCAGCTGAGTGCTATAGTGACAGGATCGTAACGTGTCACAAAACAAAAGATGTATCAGTGGTTGGAGAAACACTAACTGGCTTTATAAACTTTCACCACACCTACTTTTTTTTTTTTCAGTGAACCAGCTGAGAAGGGAGTAGAAGATCGACTGGTCAAAAAGTTGCCTCCAAGCTAAGGGTTCTGTGATGAAGGACATAATACAAGCTAAGGAATGCCCACAGAGTGCCTACCGTGCCTAAAGCACAGCATTTGGAGATCTACAATACCAGACTGCACAGCCCCTCGGTATGAATGAGAAGCTTCCTGCCTGGTTGGAGATGCGACATAAGTAAATGGAAGTCCACTGGCTGAATTGAGCCAGACCTTGAGGTGATCGAACTCACAAGAGCAGGACTTGATCTCTGTGATGCCAGTATCACAACACAACCCGAGGGTTCCGTCCCCTCCTGAAACACTGGCAACATATAAAGAAAACACTTTCTGCCCAGTGGCCAGCCAGGCAGCCCTCACTCATGGACACTGTATATGAAACCGAACAAAATGTCGCCGTTGCTGCCCAAGCCTCAAGATCATTGGTAGGTTGGAATCCCTTGTTGGAGCTCTTCTGTCAACTCATCACATCACGGGTCTCACTCTCGTATGGACCCTCTACCGAACGGTGTGTGGTTTTCTAGTGACTGGTGTTTCCTGATGACATGTCCCAAGTAAGCAAGACAAAGCGTTGGCATCTTTGCTTCTGAGGGACGCTGACGTGTATTTCCTCTCATATGGAAGAGTTATTCTTCTGGAAGGCCTGAAGATGTGCACTCTTCCATGGCAATCTCAGAGTTTGAAGTGTAATTCTACGTCATCTCGTGGGGAATTCACAATAGATAAGGGAAGCATTTCCTACCTACATCTCAAGCCAGGTTATGGAGAATTTACAGAAAGTTTACCACTCAAGTAAGTTTAGGGATTTAACACCAATTGAAACAGTCGGGAGTGGGCTGGGCTGGGTGTCTAGCGCTAACTACATTGCAAAGAACCTGGATAAATGGAAGAAGAACTTTCAGATAGGAGAACAGTCAGGACAGAGCAAAGGGCAACAGCACCAACAGGGCAGGGCTTTGCTAGTCTGCGGTGCTTTATGTACTGTTTGTGTGGGTCCTTCTTAAGAGTCACATGGACCGCATACACCAACTCCTCTTTCAGGTGTTCACATTCTGAACTGGAATCAGGAGGGCTGGACTCTCTTGCTGATTTGCTTTCCAGGCGACTCGAGCAAATTGTTTTACTTCTATGAGCCTCAGTTTCCTGAAGATGTAAGGATCTGGTCAAAAGATATGTAATTGTGGGGAGCAATTTTCTTTACCTACCCTACCTATTTCACTGCCATCCAGTAAAGTTTGACTCCATGACCCTGGAGGACAGAGAACTGAGACTGGGGTTTCTGGGAGAGAAGTTCTTTTACAAAAGTAGACAGCCTCATCTTTCTTCTTCAGAGTCTTGCTGGCCTTCAGATGAACAGCTCACTAGACAAATACAATAAAATATACACACAACATGATCTTCCTTTTGCTTCTCTTAAAATAAGGACAAGATGGGCATGTCATCCAAATATCACCCAATTGCCGCCATGTTTATGACAGATTTGGAAGTTCTTGTACAAAGATGGCTGTGAAAGCTGAAACATAAGGTGAGACTGAAACCTGTCAGAGAAGGAAAATTCACATACATTCCACTTAAGTGAATGGCACAGACGTGGTAAGACAGGACCTTGTCCAAGGTGGGACACTTGTGGCGCACACACACCCCAAAAAAGGCAGACCTGTTCCATCTCCGATAGTTTCCACTGTCCAATCGTTTCTGAAACAACCACAGGAAGGAGAAAAAAAACTCTGGTAGAATGTTAGAGCCACCCCTCAGGGACTCATTTCCATGTTTGTATACATGTGCACACTAACAGCCGATAACATAGAAATATACAACCCATGGGAGAATAACCCCACTCTCCAGTCAGGAAATGCTAGTGAAATTCCAATAGCCCACATAAGTCTCCTGCTATTTAGCTAGCTAGCAAGATAATCCTTGAAGAATATGTTATGACCCCCATGTATGAAACGATGACTGATTACGCATCTAAAATGCTGAAATCATTTATGCTCCACAAGTGAAAGCCTAGTTTCTGTCAGACATGGGGGTCAGGCTCTGCCAAGTCTAGACCCAGATAATGCCACGGATCTTGGACTCAAGCCCCCTGGGGGTCCAAGGTCGATTTATATTGGCAGGACACAACTTCCTGGTTCAAAACATAAGTCTTTAAAGATCTCATAAAACTCCTTGAACTTCGGATTTTTATGGTTTTTAGCAAACAATACACAGATGAGCTAAGTGTAAATGAATCAGAAAAGAGGATTATATTTCCCATAAAAACTCATGAGCTTGACGATTAGGGGAAGAAAGTAAGGTTGGCAAATGCCACCTTGTAAAGCACTTTGAGACCATTAGTCAAACTCGAAACGTAGCCAGGTTGCCTCATCCTTCCACTTTATGAGCTTTATAATTGAAGGTCTTTTCCTACATTGAGGATCAGCTGCAGAACAAATTTAGTGTCTGTCTGTGATCAACACTGCTTCCACCCATGTTCTCTTCAGAACAATGACGACATGGAACACCTTCTAGTCCTGTGAGTCGAGACCCCTTTGGGGGTTGCGTAACCCTTTCACAGGGGTCACCAAATTCATAACAGTAGCAAAATGGCAGCGATGAAGTCGCAAGGAAAATAATTTTGTGCTGGGGAGGGGGGGTCACCAGCACATGAGGACCTGTCTGAAAGGGTCATGGCATTAGGAAGATTGAGAGGAGAACAGGAGAAGGAATGTGTGAAGAAGAAAAAAGGGAAGGGAGCAGTGGAACACTGAACAAAAAGAAGTCAGCAGGGGTTTTTTTAAAGGGAAAATAAATTAGAGAAGGAGGAAGGGAAAAGAAACCTGAATGAGCAAGAGAGTCAACAGGTAGGAGGAAGATAAAAAGGGGGAAGAAGAGGCACTAAAAATGAAATGCAGAGAGCAAAAGATTAATACATAGACTCTAACCGGGAGGGTGGAATAGAAAGAGGGAACCAATTGCGGTTATCTACATCCAATCTCCTCTCTGGGGAACGGACAACAGGGCCGTGGGTGAAGGGACACATTGGACAGTGTACGACATGAGAAAGTAATAACAATTTGTAAATTATTAAGGGTTCGTGAGGGGGAGGGGAAATATGGGGAGCTGGTACTGGGGGCCTAAGTGGAGGGAGGATGTTTTGAGAGAGATAATGGCAACAAGTGTGCAAATATGGTCTGCATACAACTGACGTATGTATTGATCGTGCTGGGAGTTGTATGAGCCAAAAATAAAATGATTTATTTTTAAAAAAGGAGAGGGAAAGAGGCGCTTATACCGAGGGCTCAAGTAAAAAATATTTTGGAAATGAGCATGACATCATGTGTACAAAGGTGTTTGATACAGATGATGTATGGAATGTTATAAGAGTTGTAAGAACCCCCAATAAAATCATTGGAAAAATAAAATAAAATGCCTTCTATACTAAGTCAGTCTCTAACTGATGCAAATGGTTTGCAGTTGATACTAAACTTCAATGTTCTTTCTCTATCGTGGAACTTCAATGTTCCACTGTGAGGATGCTTACATATCAGTTACATATCAAATAGATTAAAATTGTCAAATATTTTATTTTACTTGATTCCATAGCCAGCAGTCATTTTTTTTTGGGGGGGGGGACATCACTGCCCTCTGGGGGTGGGAGTAGGAGGCCCAGCCTTTGCTCCTGTGGAAGTGGATTTGAACCTTCATCCCAGTGGACCGCAGTCCCGTGCACAACCACTACGCCACCGGGGCTCAGCCCCAGCAGTCATTTTTTTTTTAAAGGAAAAATAGGCTAAACCCACTACCATTAGCTCATTCTGATGCACTGAAACCCTATAGGAAAGATTAGAACTGCCACTTGGGTTTCTGAGACTACAGATGTATACAGAAACCAAAAACTTCGTCTTTCTCTCACTGATAGTTCCAGCCACTTTGGGGAATAAAGATCAGCTACCGATCTTGTGATTATAGCCCAACTTGGAAGCCACTTTGCCACCAGGGCTCCTTTACCTAGAAGCTGCAGTCAAGAAATCAAAGGACATGTTGCATTGGGCATAGCTGCTTCTTAAGACCTCTTTAGAGTGTGAAAGAGCAAAGATGTCACAGTATTTCATGTGCATGTGAAAGCTGGGAAATGAATATGGCAATGTGTACAAATATGCTTGATACAAATGATCTACTGAATATAATTAGAGCTGTAAGAGCCCTCAATGAAATCATTGGGGAAAAACCCCAGAAAGTTGGACAATGAATAAACAAGATCAAAGAATAATCAATGCATTGGAATTATGGAATTAACAAAATTATTGAAAGTGCCATGGATGGCCAGAAGAGTAAACATATCTGTCTTGGAAGAAGTGCAGCCAAATTTTCCTTAGAAATGATGATGGTGAGACTTTCCTTCATGCAGTGGACAGGTTATGAGGAGAGACGTGCCGCTAGAGAACGGGATCGTGGTTGGTAAAGTAGAGGTTCAGAGAATTGAGGAAACCCTTCAGTTGGATTTTTTGACACTGAGGCTACAGTAATGGCCGCAAGCATAAGCAAGATTGCAAGGCTGCTGCAGGAGTGGACAGGGTTTTGTTCTGCTGTACGTGGTGTCACTGTGAGCTGCCATGAGCTCAAAGGCACCACACAAAACAACACTAAACCAACAGTGGACTGTTCGAATCCATCCAATGGTCCAAGGGGAAGAAAGATCAGTAATCGGCTTCCATCAAGATTATAGATAAGATGACCCAAGGGCACAGTTCTACTCTGTAACAAGTGGCTTCACCATGCATTAGAATTGGTGTAAGAGCAATACATTTTATCTTGGTTTTAATTTACTTTTCTTTCAGTCAGCAAGTATTCTGTGAATGGCAGCTGCTTGACCATCAGCATTATCATGGCCACATCTCTCATTTCATCCATCGAACATATTCCTTTCCCATGTGCCCATGAGGATTATTCCTAGGTTATATGACACGACTGTGCCTTTCTCTGTTCTTGGTGCAGTTGTAGTTGCTGTGGCTAGCGGCCATGAGTCAGTCCCAGCAATGATGACCCTATGCACAATGGAGCAAGGGGTGGCTGGTCTCACATCATCTCCATGGTGAGATGTGACTCAGACTGCTGTGATCCATGGGGCTTTCATGAGATCCACATCTAATCCATCATAGGCCAGAATCTCCACTGAAACTTGTTCAGCAACACGATACCACACAGCTTCCATGGTCAGAGAGGTAGTGGCCCCACAGAAGGTGTACTGGATATCATTCTGTTAAAAGCCTTGAGAGATTAAATATCACTGTAGTACCATAATTTCAAATGAGGAGTCTTTATTAAGCCAGCAGTCACAGGAGGACCAGCATCTCTTAAAAACCCAAAGCCCCTGAAAAGCAGGTAGGCAGGACATATAAAGGCAAAAACCCTATCCTGTTTTTGTTTTGTTTTTTCAAGCGTCCAAATAAAAGACTCCAGCGACATCCTGTTTTTCCACTGATTAACCTAGCTGATTACAGAAGAGAAGAAAAGTGTTAGTGTGCAGTCACATCCTGGAACAGGGTGGGGATAGAGAGTTCTCTGAAGGCTACAAACTTAGGCTGGCAAATTATCGGGACAATTTGACATAGCAAGCTATCAACAGAGAAGCAGGCAAGAGAAAACGTGGCCTTAAAGACAAGATGACATCACCTACACTTCCCTGGGAGAGAGGGGAGTAGGCCAGAAAATGGGGCAAGCTAGAACATCCTCCACTGGTCTTATGAGGTAATCAAAGTGTGGATTCTTTATCGCTTCTCAGACTTTTGGCTGAGATCAAGTGTAGCATCACATTGCTGATTCTGGTAAAGGGGAGTATATGGATCTCCCAGAGGAGTCTCTAGAGCAGCAGTTCTCAGCCTGTGAGTCGCAACACCTTTGGGGGTTGCACGATCCTCTCACAGGGGTTGTCCAATTCATAATAGTAGCAAAATTATAGTTATGAAGTAGTAACAAAAATAATGTTATGGCTGGAGGTCACCACAGCATGAGGAACTGTATTAAAGGGTCATGGCATTAGGAAGGTTAAGAACCATTGCTCTAGAAGGGTATGTTGAGTGTGGAGAACCATAAGCTTAACAGAATTGATATGGGAGCAGATAAAATGGAGACATGGCCCAACCATGAGGGTGAGTAAAAGGCAGGTTAGGGGTCCATCTGACCTGGTTCACAGGGCTGTGCCCAGGGGGACCGATCAAACCATCTTTGGTACCACCTCCCACTAGCTTCAAATTCTTTTCTACATTCTCTGCATTCTTCTGACTAGAGACAAACTTTCTTTTATGACATCAGTTTTGTTTCTATAAAAACAGCACTCCTCTCCTAAAACTGCACATTGCCTTCCTGGATTTTACAATGAAATGCCCAACCCCCCTATAGTTTTGGAGAGGCACGTCAGCCAGGGATTCTGCTTGGACAGAGAACTGGTCTATCAAGTGTTCTAAATGACTTATGTCTATATGCCATATATGCTCAATGGAAGCCAATATGAATATCAGCTGAGGCACCTATTTTTACCACAAAAATGCCATTAAGAGTGTGCTGAAGAACTTGGTTTATACACAGTATATACTTTGAGATAAGTCTCTAAATTTGTTTAAATGATTTTATTGGGGGCTCTTACAGCTCTTGGAACATTCCAAACATCATTTGTATCAAGTACACACATATTGCCATCCTCATTTCCAAATATTTTCTACTTGAACCCTTGATATAGGCTCCTCTTTCCTCTTTTTTTTAAAAAAATAAATCATTTTATTGGGGGCTCAGACAACTCCCATCACGATCAGTACATATGTCGATCACTCTCAAAGGGATCACTCTCAAGGGATCACTCTCATCTTCCTTCCACTTAGGCCACTAGTACCAACTCCCCATATTTCCTGCCCTCCTCTTCCCCCTTCCCCACAAACTCTTAATAATTTACAAATTTTTATTACTTTTTCATCTCATACACTGTCCAATGTGTCCCTTCACTCACTTCCCTATTTCCATACCCCCAGAGAGGTTGTTATGTGTAGATCCCTGCAATTGGTTCTTCCCTTCTATTCCACCATCCCTCCACCCTCCCAGTATCACCACTCCCACCACTGATTCTGAAGGGATCATCTATCCTGAATTCCCCATGTTTCTGGCTCCAGTGTACATCCCCTGGTTTAGCTGGACTTGTCAGGTAAAATTGGGATCGTGATGGTGGGTGGGAAGAAGCATTTGAGAACTAGAGGAAAATTGCATAGTTCATTGTTACTACATTGTACCTTGACTGGCTCACCTCCTCCCTGCAACCCCTCTGTAAGGGGATGCCGCTTCACCTATTGATGGGCTTTGGGTTCCCAATCTGTACTCCCCCTCATTTATAATTATATAAGTTTTAGTTCTTTGATGCCTGATACCAGATCCCTTTGGCACCTCATGGTCAAACAAGCTGGTGTGCTTCTTTCGTGTGGGCTTGGTTACTTCTGAGCTCGGTGGCCTATTGTTTACTTTCAAACCTTTAAGACCCCAGATGCTATATCTTATGATAGCCGGGAACCATCAGCTTTCTTCACCACTTTTGTTTATGCACACTTTTGTCATCAGTGATCGTATTGGGAAGGTGAGCATCATGAAATGTTAATTTAATAGAAAAAAAATGTTCTTGATCTGAGGAAGTACTTGAGTGGAGGTCCAATGCCCATCTGCTATCCTAATACTAACCCTACAAGTATATGCATGTTGATCTACTTCCCCATCATCACATATCAATAGATTCACCTATGTAGATACCTGTATTTAGACCTCTTATCAATGCCCCCCAAGTTCTTTCCTCTATTTCCTTTTATACTTTCCTCTTGTCCCACTATGATGCTCAGCCTCCATTTGGGTTTCAGTATTTTCTCTCTGTTATATTACTTTTGATCAATCCCTATTAGTCCCTACATTTTTTAAATGAGGGTTTCACTACCTGCGGCACCTGTGACAATCCTACTGAAAAGGGTATTATTATGGGTACTTACTCCCAGCATGTCAGGGAAGAATCCAGAGAGGCCATTAACTGGAGGCCCTGCTGATCACCATCTATTGACACTGGGGAAAAACATGAAGTGCAGGAGGCAGGAGTAAAGGCATTACCTTGGTAGGGGGGAAAAATAACTGGCTAGTAGGAAAGTGCATACAAATCAGGAGGTGCTTAAAGCTTGGTAAGACGTTTGTTCTGTTATAATGGTGGTACTATTGCAGTGAGGAGGGAAAGGGGATTGGGCAGGTGGGAAAGGGAAGAGACATAATAGTCCCAAGCCCTGTAAATCTCCCAGTGTAGGATGAAGAGTGTGAAAAGAACAAGCCATTATTGTGATGCTGGGCAACAAAGGGGAGGCCAGTCCAGTGTCAATGGCAGGTCAAGGGTTTAGGAAAAGCCAACAACTGGTGCCTAATAAAGAATTCAATTAGCTGAGAAGGCCATGGGTTGAAGAAAGAAAGGACATGTAAGTAGAAGGTTTGGGACTTGGTGTAGAACTTGTGTCTGGTGGGGACACAGAGGCCTGTGAGGTTGGGATGATAACACGAGTTGGTGTGTGGGAACCAGAGGAGGTGGTACTGGGGTTAGGATATGTGCAACCGGGTCTTGGGGGGGGGGTGGGGTGACTGTAGACAGGCAGGAAGTATTTTCTGAATGGTGAAGAACACCCCTGGAGCTGGTCCAGCAAGGTATAATCTTAAACCCCGTGAGTCCAATGTCCCATTGATGGTCAGAGCACTTCCTAGGCTGATAGGATGACGAGATCCCACCTTGCAATCTCATGGAGAGGAAAGCCAGGTAAGGCCTATGAAATGGTCATTCTGCTTAAGGTAACCGGTGATGGTAGAGGCAGTTTCGCAGCCCCACCTTACACACAAGCATGAGGCTGAGGACAGGCAACTGTTGCTGCTACAGGTGTTTAAGATGGCCTATCTGGAAGTGCTGGAGCTGGCAGAATGACTGGAGTTGAGAGAGGCCCCACTGCACCCCTAATCGGACTTCTGTATCTGCTGCTCGGTTTCCATTTGCTTTTGCCAAATCACCTGTTTAGTAGACCTTGCAATGAGCCAGGGCCAAGTTTTTTGGAAACTGTATGGCCTCCAGTAAGGCCAGGTTCTCATGCTTGATTTTAATGTCCTTCCTGGATGAAGTTAAAAACTTTGGCTCACAGTACAAGGTCCCATGTACCTGGGCTGTACCAAATATGTATCTGCTGTTGTAAATGATGACCACCTTTCCTTCTGCTCATTTTAGAGCCTGCATTAGGACTAGTCTGCTTTTTGAGCTGATGTCTCGTGTGGAAGTGCCCGAGACCAAATAATGTGGCTTGAGGTGACTGCTGCTGCTCACACACACCTGTTTGCATTAAGGGCCAAGCTGCTTCCATCAGAGGAGTACAGGACCTCCTCTGAAAAAGTTAATGAGACATCTGTGAGGGCTGGTAGAGCCATCTGAATGGAGTCAACCAGTTGCTGACAGCTGTGAAGGGCTTCTTGACAGTTGTGCAGGTGTTCTTTCAGGTTCACATCTGAAAGAAGGCTGGCAGGGTTTAAGACAGTAGCCTTATGATGTTAGCTATGAGGCTGATCCAGTAAAAGAGCCTGGTGTTGGGTAATGCGGGTATCTGAAACCCACTGGTCTTGCGCACTGCAGAGACGTGTCTTTATAGCAGGGGGGCAACAAGAGTTCATTCTTGACCCAGTGTTAACTTATCAACTTCTTTTACCAACAAGGCAGTGGCCACCATTGCCAGCAGCCACCCTGAAGATACATGATCTAGCCATTTTGATAAATAGGCAACTGACCTGTTCCAAGGTCCCACAGGTTGGATGAGGACTCCTTTTGCCACTCCCTTTCCTTCATGAACGAAAAGATCAAACAGGTTAGTGATGTCTGGCAGGGATAAGGCAGGGGCAGAGGAAAGGGCCTGTTTTAGTTTTTCAAAGGTCTCATCTTGCACAATTGTCCAATTGAAGGGCCCATTTCTTCCTGCAGCTGCATACAGGGGCGTTGAAATTTCAGCAAACCCCACGAGCCACAGTTGACAAGATCCTGCAGCACTGAGAAATTCTCAGATTGGATGTTTTCTTTACGGTGTGTGGATTTTCAACACCATAGCAATATGGCTTGGGAAAAGAGTTTGTTTCTCTTCTAGAATGAGGTACCAAGTAGGAAACTTTAGGAGAGCACGACTGGTCTTTTTAGGGTATACCATGTAGCCAAAAGTGTGGAGAGTATCTAAGAGGGCCTCTGTGGTCTCTTTGCAAGTCTGTTCGTACCCTGCTGCTTATAGAAGGCCATCTACGTACTGCAAAAGGGAGCCCTAGGGCCACTGGGTCTGAAACACAACCAGTTCTTGGCCGAGGACTTCACTGAACTTGGTAGGCGAATTTTTAACCTTTGGACTCCAGCTATGTAGTCCTGCTACCCCAGACTCAGGGCCAGTCCTTTCAAAGGCAAAAATAAGTTGACTAACAAGAGCAAGAGGAATGTAAAGAAAGAATCTTTTAAATCCAGGATTGTGTAATAATTGATGGGTTGGACAGAGAAGACTAAAGAGCAGGTTAGACACCATGGGGTGGATTGTCTCTACTTACTTATTAACCTTTTCTGAGGTCCTGGACTATAAAACCTTCAGTTCAAAGTTTTAGAACAGGGAGAAAAGGGGGTGTTCTAAGGTGAATGACATTCAGTGAGTATACCTCCTGCTCGCAGTAGTCTGATGTGTGGAGTGATTCCCCAGCTGGCTTCCTGGCTCCCCGGACATTGTTTTACCTGCATAGGCAAAGCTGTTGCCAACCACTGTACAATTGGAGGGTGATGCTTAACCAGCATGGGTGGGTTGGTCTTGGCCAATACAACAGGGAACATGGTCTGTAAGTGATGTAGATATTGGACTTCTTCCCCAAGCGGGTCCGTCCCATTATTTCCCAACTAGTGTACAGGCTCCTGCAAGAGATATTCTTCTGACAATGGACAGGTTAATAAAAGACATGTGGGTGCTTCTGGAATGGATCTGTTTAGCAGGTGGTCCTTTGAGAGATATCGTGGCCTTACGTTTTCGGAGGAGGTCTCTGCCCAGTAAAGGAGAGGGACATTCAGGAAGCACAATGAAGAAATGAGTGTCAGAGGTATTTCACAGGTTGACTGACCTTTTAGGGGTTCAGAAATATGTAGTGTCCTCCTGTAACTCCCTGAATAGATATTTTGTTGTTAGACATTGGTCCCAGAGGGGCTGGGTTAGAACTGAACGGCAACCGTGTCTACCAGGAAGCTGACAGGCTTGCCCCTTACTTGCCAAGTGAGCGTGGGGACAAAGTTTGTGACAGTCCCAATCCCCTGAGTCCTGTTCCCCTAGACTAAGGAAAGGGCACAGTTGTGGGAGAAAATGTCTTTTTAGTTTCCTCAGGGCATTCATTTTTCCAATGGCCTTCCTATTTACAATAAGCACACTGACTTTTTTTTGTTGTTTCCTAAAGAATGCCTGGTTCAGTAAAGTGTTGTCTTGGGCCTTTTAACACTCTGATTATTTTTCCGTGGAAACGGTAAACAAGCGGGATCAAGACCCCGAAGCGGTTTTTTGAAGAACAGGCGCTCAGACATGGCTTCACCGGTAAAATCCCGAAGACAACGCACAAGGGAAGGGCTGCCAAGAGGGGCAGTCATCTGGTCAGAGCCAACTCGGACCAGTCCCGACTGAAGCTCATGGTCACCGCTTTCGGGGCGCTTTGGCTTGTTGGCTTTCTAGAGAGCCAGAGAGCAACAGCAACAGCTTCTTTGGAGAGACTGCCAAAGCTTTACCAGAACAACAGCCAGGAAAACTCCACCAGAGTCCTTCCCTACAGCAACCCTGCTGCTGCTCATACCTCTCAACACACAAGGGCACCCCCCCCCACCCTTACAGTTCTGATTTGGCTCCTTCTGACTGCTTTTCGTTTCCTAAATCATACTAAAAAGGCACCCCTCTTTAGTTAGTGTAAAAAAAGGACTGCATTGGCATGGTTAAGTTCCCAGGACCCTTAGTTCTTTAGACAAACTAGTCAGTGTCATTGCTTATACAAGTATCTTGAACTTGATGGAACGTCTGTTAATAAAATTTACCATTTTTTTCTTAAAGAAAAAAAATTTTGATTATTTCTTGGGGGCCATTTGGGATAAACTCTCCTGCATCCTGTAATGTGCCAATGACTGCTTTAGCCATGCACTTCCCTTGGGTCTCCTTGGGACCCTCTCTATTATCAAAAACCTTTTGTGCTTCTTCTAGATGTAGGACAAATTCATTCCCTGAAACCTCGCCAGTTTTTGAAATTTTCTTCTAATATCAGGAGCAGACAGAGTGGCAAAAACCAAATTTATGACCCAATTTTTTTCAGGGGCCCCAGGGCCTATGAAGATGCATGTGTAGTATGCATCCTGAAGTCTTTCCAAAAAGGCTCCTGGGGTCCCTAAATGACTTTACTGACTTTGGTAAACTAGTGGGTTACTTGACATCTCCCTATAACTCTATCAATAAGTATCAGTGAAAAGTGTTCAATGCCCAGAGGCCTTCAGAAGTATTTGGATCCTAATGAGCTTGGGTCTAGAGAAACATGGCCTCAAGCCAATCCCTATCCTCCTCTGCTGTCCTGCTTAGGGAGCCGATAACAGCCTTTTGGGCCTCCTGTCGAATGCAGTCTCTTTCGTCTGCTATAGAAAGGATTGTTAAAAAATTGCTGGCAATCATCACAAGTGGGATGTTGGGTTTGGAACACTGACTATGGTAGTAAGTGCCTGTGGCTTATCTGGAAAAGGTGAATGCTGGTTTTTCCCATTTTATAAGTCGCCAGGGGGAAAAGAGACATTAACCAAAAAGGATTGGTCCCATGGATCCCCAGTTCCAGAGGGTGCTTTACACAGGGGCAGGATTGGGGTGGGGGGGTGGCGCTTAAGGATCTTCAATGCATCTGTGGAAAGGGGATAAAACTTGGGGATTGGTTGACACCATGGGGATGACTGGGGGGCAGTCAATGGTGGGGGCCTTACATAAGGCAGAAGAAGGTCAGATTTCTCAGGGGGTACTGGCTAAACTTTTTTTCTGAGTAGCTTCTTGAGTGCTTACACTAAGGGTTGGATGAAAACCTTTGGTTTTTGACAAGGGTTGCAAAGGGGAATTTGCCAACACACTATGTGCCAAAACATAATTTGGCACATGTCCTCAGCCAGGGGAGAGGATGTGAAAGCAGACGAGACTTACCTCCCATCAGTCTAAGAGAATTTGTCAGGGTGCCCAGGCTTTGCTGTCACCACGTTCTAAACTGCTTGAGCTAGCTCAGGGTCATCGGGACCTATGTGGGGCCCACCAACCCCCACAGTGGGCCACTTTCACTCGCAAAGGATCTGAATCCCTCCAGGTCTAGGCTTAATTCTATAACCATTAGCAAATCCTGTTTTAAAATGATCTAACTTACATTGTCGAGGTGGTGGGGTACCTACAGAAATTGCTGACTCTCCTTAAAGGAGGAAGAATAGGAAAACAGTGAACCAGGAGATCTCTAATTGACTGAAGTTGGAAAGGGTTCCTTGGAAACAAATGTCAGCTACCTAATCAAGCAGGCAGTCTGGACCCCATGAAATGGGACAAAATCATGACATATCTTGTAACAAACACTGAATGTGTTAGCTAACAGGCGCAACAAGACAATCCAGGGGACAGTGATTCATCAAGCTATAGACACTGGAGGGCTACCAAGAGCCTGCCCCAGAAAACATAAAAAAGGGCCAACAAGGATTTTTGAAAAGGGGCCCTGAGTTAGTCCAGGTAGACTAGAGAAACAAATTCATAGACCTGCATATGAATATAAGGGAAAGGTTTATATACAAGAGGAATGGAACATTGAGAAAGCATCCCAACCCAGTTCAGTTCAAAGTCATAAGTCCGATATTAGCCCATATGTCTGATACAGTTTAAAAAGTCTCCTTCAACTCACGAAGTCACAGGCCAGTGGGTGCAGAGTCCCGGCGTTGTCAGGGGTCTCCCCTATGGCTCCTCATTTCCAGGGCTCAGGGTCCATCAGCAGTATCCATTGGTGAAGAAACTTCTCAGCACTGGCAGGGTTGTCTCTGGCTTTTCCAGATTCAGAAGTCTGGTTCCATCAGGTTAAGGCTGTGTGACTTCTCCTCCGGCTCCTCCATTCTCCAGGAATCAGGATCGATCAGCATGCTGTCATCTCGTCTTATCAGTAGTTCATTGCCTCAGTGAGTGGAGCGACTCCCAACCACTGGGGAAAATGGTCTCTCATCTCCACGAGGGAAATACCACAATACTTCCCAGAATTCTCAGGAGAAAGCCATGCCCACACAGAGGTCTCATTGGCTATCTCAATCATGAAATTGACATAGGTACATAACCGCCACTGGTTCTCTCTATAGAGGCTGTCACTGCCAGACCAAGAGAAAGAACCAAAATGAGGAGATAAGAGAGGAAGCCAAACGACCATGATGAGAGCATCTGAGAAAGGAAACTTAAAAAACTAAGTCATCTACCACATAGCTAGGTGAGCATCTCCCAGGTGGCTGCAGGACAGGTCAGTTAAGTTTCCCAGGGCCTTGGAACATCTCCGGTGGTGCCTTCTGTGAACCCTACTTCCACCTGGGTCAGCTGGCCGCCCAAGGCTGTGTTCCAGATGGCACAGTGGCTATCTCACTGGGACTTCCAAAATGTTATGAACCGCTAGCGATTAAAGACCAGAGTCGTACTGCGAATTTGAATTGGGAGTCTTCAGTAAGCTGGTGGCTATGGAAGGACTCGCATCTCTTAACACCCTGAAACCTCCAAATAGCAATTAGGCAGGGTATAAAAAAGCAAAAACCTGATCTTGTTTTCTGAGCAGCAACGTACAAGACTGTAGCTGCATCCTGTCTTTCCACTCTTATTAACCGAACTGATTAGACACTTAAAGAAGCATTAGAAACATCCTGGAGCAGGGTATGGGCACATGCATAGTGTCTGGGAATGAGATTGATGATAAAATTCTGGAACCAGTGGGAATAGTTCTCTGAAGGCTACACATTTAGGCTGGAAAATTACCAGGACAGCTTGCCACATAACAAGGTACCAACAGGGGAGAGGGGCAAGATGACAGCATCTACACTTCCCTTGGGGGACAGGAGCCAGTAGCCAGAATATTAGGGTAGGCTGAAATAATATAATTAAAAATATGGAAAAATTCATGAATTTGCATGTCATCCTTGTGCATGGGCCATGCTAATCTCTGTATTATTTCAACTTTAATATAGGTGCTGCTGGGCTGAGCCCTGGTGGCGTAGTGGTTGTGCGTGGGACTGCGGCCCACTGGGACGGAGGTTCAATTCCAGCAGTGGGGCTGGGCCTCCTACTCCCACCTCCGGAGAGCAGTGATGCCCCCCCCCAAAAAAAATATATATATATATGTGTGTGTGTGTGTGTGTGTGTGTGTGTGTGCTGCTGAAGCAAGCACCACTATACATTTTTGTGGGGGGAAACCTTTTATTTCCACTTCCAAAAATTCAAAATTAGTACCTGATTTTTAGTCATTAGACACCCTGGTGATGTGGTTGGTTACTCATTCAGTTGCAAGTCACAAGGTTGGAGGTTCAAGCTCACCAGCTTCTCATTGGGAGAGAAATGAGGTTTTCTGAACCCATAAATAGTTATGGCCTCAAACAACCAAAGGTGCAGTTCTACTCTGTCCTATAGAGTCACATGAATTAGAATTAACCTAATGACAGTGAATTTCATTTAATTTTCTTTTTTATTAGTATTTGGGGGGCACCACTGCCCTCTGGTGGGAGTGGGAGGCACAGCCTCTCTCCTGGAAAACTGTTGCTGGATTTGAACCGCCAAGCCAGTGGGCTGCAGTCCCGCACTCAACCACTGTGCCACTGGGGCTCAGCCCATCATTTGATTTTCTAACTATTAAAACAATATAAAAAAAATTTTAAGAGCTTTCTCATTCATATCCCTCATGCTATAAAGGAATTCCCTCTTTCCAAGAGTTTGCAGTTTGGACACAGGCATAGAGAATGGAGCTAAGCCTCAACAAAGCCATCTATTGAACCATTTGTTGTCCTTTGATGGCAAAAGACCCCCAAACCACTTTCATTTCCCTTTGGAGTGCGAATGCTAACCATGCCTTCAACTTTCTAATCAATCAGTGAAATTTTCTTCATGTTCCTGCTTCAATTTAACTTCAAAGATGGCCACACACCTGCAAGTTTGGGTGAATGTCAGATAGGAGGGCAGAGTAATGTTCTCTCAACTGAGCTAGAGCTACTGATAACTCATGATTCAATTATAAAAGGAAACTCCTGCTTTGCTTTAGCAGAAATGCTTGCCAGGGAGCTGAATTGCAGGGATTGTTTCTCTATTTAAATTTCAGCTTCCTTTTTTAAATTCCTTTATCCACATGAGAACAGCCAGCCAACACCTCTAGACTATGTTGCCCCCTGCGTTTAACACTTGATCCTCATTAAATTTTCCAGTATATTCTCTCTACTGTCCATCAAACAGATGGCTACATTACATAGTGAATACAGCAGTCTATGGGTAAAAGAAAGAAAGAAACCAAGGACAAAAGGTACAATGTCATCACTACTTGTCAACTGTAGCCTGGTCTATTTTTTGAAGAGCCACATTTCATCCTGAAAGTCCTTCATAGACTATCCCTGTCTTGATTTCCCAGGGCTACTATAATACAAACACCACAAGTAGCTGGCTCTAAATAACAGATACTTATTTTCTCACTGTTCCCAAGGTGATAGTTATTATTATATGCCATAAACTTCCACCTGACCCTACTGACCTCCTGTGACAGGGAAAAACTAATCCGTTGACTATAATCTTTATGGCCACCACCTGTCTATCAGTGTGTCATACTGAAATGACTTGCGTGTTGCTGTGATGCTGAAAGTTATGCCACTGGTCTATCAAGTATTCGCGGGGTCACCCATGGTGGATGGGTTTCAGAGGAAATTACAGACTAGGAAGAAGAATCCAGCACTTTATTTCTACCCACATGCACATAATTAGGCAGTGAAATATCTACTGGATAAAAGCACAACAGTGTCTCATGTAGTACCAGAAGATGAGTCCTTCAGGTTGGAGCAAAACACAAACCAAACTCCTTGCCTTCAAGTCAACGTCGACTTGAAGGATAGGGTAGATCTGCCCCTGTAAGTGTCTGAGACCCTAACTCTTTATGGGAGTAAAAAGTCCCATCTTTCTCCCAAGGAGTAGCTGGTGGTTTTGAAATGTTGACCTTGAGGTTAGCATGGAAAGGCACTCAATATATTGAGGAGTTGCTCCACACAAAGGAGCCATCCTTACTCATCTGGATGGAGTACGGTGCCTTTATTTGTATGTATCACAACTCAAAGTGAGACAAGAGAGCTGCAAACATCCATTAGCAATCAGAAATTGGAATGTATAACATGTAAACATAGGACAATTAGAAGTCCTCAAAATGAAAGGAGTACTTGAAGATTCTATCTTAGGCATCAGGAGCTGAAAGATGCCAGTCTTGGCCATTTTGAGCTGGACAATCATACGAGGTACTATTTCAGGAATGACAAGTTGAAGGAGAACATTGGCACATTCATTATCAAAGAGGCCATTTCAAGATCTACCATGAAGCACAACTCTGCAAGTGATCGGCTAACATCCACACACTACAAGGACACCGATTCAGCTGCTAGTATTCAAATTCACACAAAATTTGATTTTTTTCCAAACAATAAAAACTGAGGATGAAGTTTTTGAAGAATTTTTTTTTACCAATTGTACAGACTGAAATTGATCAAACATGCAATCAAGATGCATTTATGGTTACTGGTGTCTGAAAATTTTTTTGAAAGACTCAATAATTGGAGAAGATGACTTTTTTGTGTGTCATGGTGATGGGTGTGTGTGAACACGGCACGAAGAAGGGCCACACTTGACCTCCTTTGGCTTCCCTATTACAAGGCAGAGGTCAGACATTCCTCCACCCTCCATCTTTCTTTACCCAATTCTGATGACCACCTTTTCTCCCATAGCACTTTACTTTTCTGTTGGACTCAATAATTCATTGCAATCACCACACAGAACTCACAGACAAAATTCACAATTATGAGGGGGAGGGGTTAGAAGGGAAGTTAGCAGATCACCACAAGTCAGGATCAGTAAACAGTAAGTGTACAGTTCTTGATCCACGGCAGCACTTTTCCTCAGTCAGTAGCCCAGTCTCTTTCCAGTCGTCAGCCTCTCAGCCATGTGGTCCCTTGGCCTCTGCCTTCCTAGGGAAGCCAGCCTGCTGCTCTTCCTCCCAGCCTTACTATCTCAATGGCACCCCTCTGTTCTCATAGTTTCCTTGCCTTTGCCTCTGGTGTTGGCCTGGCCCCTTTGCTCTGTCTCGTTGCCTCCTTGTCATAGCTCCTGTTGCTCTGGTCTCAGCCTCCATCCAGCTTCAGACAGAGATCTCAAACCCGCTCCACTGGTGCTTTTTCTGCCAATAGTCCTGGGATTTTTCTGTTTCTGAGATGATGCTTAAACACAGAGGAGTGTTTTTAAGGTATAGCTTTTATCTTTCAGCAGGCCACAGTCTCAAGAAAACAAAGGGGGGTGACTTGATTCACCCCCTCTATGGTGACTTCGAAAGAGAACTCAAAGTCACTGCCACTGAATCGATACTGACCCAGAGTGACCCTGTCTTTAGGGGAGTAGAAAGCCTCGGTTTTCTCTAGCTGCAGGTTTTAAGCTGCTGATCTTGTGGTTAGCAGCCCAACATGCAATAACTATACCACTGTGGATCTTCTAGGGGTTGTAGCTAGAAGGGGCATATCAATTGCCTACATCTCAACTGCAGATCAGAGATCAAGTAATAGATATTTGCAAGATCAACCACTTGTTTGTGACAAACAACCCCTTTTCAAGGCCAGGGGCTGACTGATAAAAAGTCTATAAATGATTTACACAGAGAAAGAAATATTCTTTGATGGTTATTAAAGATAGGAGGGAAAGGGAGAAAAAGTGACTAATGAACCAACACACAAACTTGATAAAGTGAAAGACAACAATAAGGAGGAGGTTGGTATAATATGAACAAAGCAAAGACATGAGGAGAAGCACGAGTGTGGAACGTAACAAAGATCAATCTATAACATACACAATGCTGCAATAATACTGAGAACAATCTGTACTCTCTAAATGGAAACACAGACATGCAAGCTGAACAGGTGTGGGAAGGCAAACAACACTATATCCATAAGTAGATATATGAAAGTTTGGCAGATATATATACATATATATATATATATTGCAAGGAGTGTCATAATGAAATATGTATAAATTGTAGAATGGAAAAACTGATGTGCCTTGTAAAATTTCACTCAAATCACAATAAAAAGAATAAGAGAAATAAGACAATAAGAGAAACAGACCACAATGAATGTTAAAAGATATTAAGTTAGTATTCTACATCCAACTTCGGTGAGTCACAAATGGAACCATAAAACTAGAGAGCAGCCATCTAATGCACAACTATTGATCTCTCCCCCTCTGCAGAAAACAAGAGTGAAGGAAATTTTAAAATGTGAAATAATAATCCAAAGTAGTAATGAACCACGTAAACTACAGTCTCTACTGTCTTGAGACCAGTGGTGCCCAGCTATCAACACTAGTTGCTGTGACCGGGACTGAAATAGGAGATCGTGGACATAGTAGATTGAAAAAAAGGTAGGAAAGAAATTCAGAATCATAAAGACAACTTATGAGTCTGAAAGAGACCGATGGAACTTCTGCAAGAGTATTGCCCTTAGACACTTTTTAAACCTAGAACTGAACTTACCCCCAAGGATCCCATCAGCCAGTGAACAATAACACTAATCAACCTAACCAAACAGGCAACTTTTGTCAAAACACAGGGCTCCGAAGACAGGATGGGCAAAAATAAATAAATAAATGAGAGGATGAATTGGAATGGGGAGCCCAGAGAGGAAGTGACAAGAGTGTCGTTACTTGTTACTTTGAGAGGATTGCAAGCTGTGTCATATAACAAAATGTGTAAAAATTGTAGAATGGAAAAATAATGTGCTTTGTTAAATTTCACGCAAATCATAATTTAAAAAATAAGAGAAACAAAAGACCAAAATGAATGTCAGAAGAGACAGTCTGAAACTTGCTCTTGAATGTAGAAAAATTAAATCAAATAGAAGAAATAATGAAGTCAAGATTTCAAAGGTCATCTCAAGAAGGTGAAGGATTATAACGAAATGTGCAAGGACCTAAAGCTAGAAAACCAAGAGATAAGAACAATACATTTCTCAAACTTGAGAAATTGGAAAACACACACACACAAGCTTTAACATGTAATACTGAAGGGGAAAATGGAAGGCACATAGAGATACTGATTAAAAAGAAGTGGTTGACACTCAATCATTTCAAGAGGGACATGGCAGGGGAGGATGGGGTAAAAGAGCCCTAACAACAATGAGGTTGAGAAGAAAATGTTCTCAAATTGATTATGGTGATGATTGTACAAATCTCCTTAAAATGACTGAATGATTATGAAATGTGAAGTATATACTAACAATTTTTTATTAAGGATATTATAGAAAGATATTCAAGCTGACTGAAAGCTATGGTGAAGAATAAAATTACAGGAATTGATGGGATGTCAGTTCGGATATTTCAACAAATGGATGAAGCACTAGAAATGCTCACTCATCTTTGCCCCAAAATTTAGAAGATAGTTCTCTGACCAGCAGACTCGAAAGGACCATTCTTTGTGCCCATTCCAAAGAAAGATGATGTACCCAAATGCTGACATTATTGAACAATATCATTAACATCATGTGCGAGTAAAATTTGGATGCAGATCATTCAGTAATGGTTGTCTTCGTACATCTCAAAAGGTTCAAACCTGATTCAGAAGAGAATGTGACACAAGGATATCACTGATGTACACCAGACAGATGTTAACTCTGTGTTGACTATGTTAACTGTTGTATTGACTATGCCAAGGTATTTAACTGTGTGCTTCATTACCAAGTGGGCATAACATTGTGAGGAATCAAAATTCTAGAGCATTAACTGTGCCTGTGTGAAACCTGTACATAGATCAAGAGGCCGTTGCTCTAACCCAACAGGGAATTACTGCATGATTTAAAATCAGAAAAGATGTGTGTCAGGGTTGTATCTTTTCACCATACTTATTCCATCTGTGTGCTGAGCAATTAATCTGAGAAGCTGGACTATATTAAGAAGAATGTGACATCAGGACTGGAGGAATACTTATCAACAATCTGTGATATGCAGATGACACAACCTTACTTGCTGATAGAAAGGACTTGAAATACTTGCTGAAGAAATTCAAAGACTACACTACCCACCATGAATTGCAAGCCAATGTAAAGAAAACAAAAATCCTCACAACTGGACCAACAGATAAACTGATGATAAGCAGAGAACAAATGAAAGTTTTCAAGAACTTCATTTTACTTGGATCCATGGTCGATGCTCAGGGAAGCAGCAGTCAAGAATAAGATGATGATTCTATGATGCACACCTTCCCAACACATTGCTGAAGACATGTGTACATAAGCAAAAGTGATGAAGAAAGCTGATGGTGCCTGGCATCTGGAGTCTCAAAGGTTTAAAGATAAACAAGTAACCATCTAGCTCAGAAGCAACAAAACCCACATGAAAGAAGTACTGTGTGACCATGAGGTGTCATAGGGATCAAGCATTAGGCATAAAAGAACTAAAAATTGTATTATTGTAAATGAGGGGGAGTACAGATTGGGAACCCAAAGGCCACCTGTAGGTAATGGGACATCCTCCAACAGAAGGGTCTAAAGGAAGAGACAAGCCAGTCAGGGTGCAGTATAGCAATGATGAAATATACACCTTTTCTCTAATCCTTTGATGCTTCCTCCCCACTCCCTTCCCCCCATCAAGATCCCAATTCTACCTTACAAATCCTGCTAGACCAGAGGATGTACAGGGGTACAGATAGGAACTGGAAACTGGAAAAATCCAGAACAGATGATCCCTTCAAGATCAGTAGTGAGAGTGGCAATACTGGGAGGAAGGAAGGATTGTGGGGTAGAAAGGGGATCTACATTTAACCTCCTCCCTGAGGTACAGAAAACAGGGAAGTGAGTAAAGGGAGGCATCAGACAGTGTAAGATGTGAAAAAATAATAGTAATTCATAAATTATCAAGGGTTCATGAGAGAGAGAGGAGCAGGAAGGGAGGGTGAAAATGAGGAGCTGATACCAAGGGCTTAAGTAGAAAGCAAATGTTTTGAGAATATTGAGGGCAACAAATGTACAAATGTGCTTGACATACAATAGATTTATGTATGGATTGTGATAGGAGTTGTATGAGCCCTCAATAAAATGTTTCAAATAAAAATATGATGAATAAAGGGGAGCAGATAATAAAGCATTTAAGAAGAAAGAAAATATTTTGAAGCTCATAGTTGCAGCAACTATATAATTATTCTTGATCTAATTGAATTATGAATTATTATAATATCTATAAGAACTCCCAATAAAATGATTAATAAAAATAAACAATCTGGGGGAAAGAGAAAGAAAGAAGACGATGTACTGCTTTGGGAAAATCTACTGCACTTTTAGGATCTCTTTAAAGTATTGAAGAGCAAGGGTTTCACTTTAATCACTAAGATGCACCTGATCTTCCATTGTGAGGATGGAACATTGGGCAGTAACTCATCCTTTTGTAAATAGGAGAACCAACTTGTGTTAGTCTGGATAGAGTAGAGAAACAAATTCATAGACCTGCATATGGATATAAGGGAAAGGTTTATATACAAGAGGAATGGAACATTGAGAAAGTATCCCAACCCAGTCCAAAGTCATAAGTCTGATATTAGCCCATATGTCGGATACCAATCTATAAAGTCTCCTTCCAACTTACGAAGCACGTGTGATGACACCAGGACAATCACAGGTGAGTGGGTGAAGAGTCTTATGTATCCAGCAGCAGTAGAAGCATCTCAGCGCTTGCAGAGGTCTCCCTGTGGCCTCCCAAGCATCTCGGCACTGGCAAGAGTTTCCATGTGGCTTCTTCAGCCCCAGAGGTTTGGCTCCATCAGGGCAAGTCCATGTGGCCTCTTCTCTGGCTCCTCCATTCTCCAGGAATCAGGATCAAACAGCATGCTGTCATCTTGTCTTGCCTGTAGGTCGTCATCTCGGAGACTTGAGTGCAGTCTCCCTTCTACATTTGGGAAATACTGCAAGGTTTCCCAGAAATCTCAGGAGAAAGTCATGCCCACACAGAGGCCTCATTGGCTACTCATTGGCTAGTTCCATATTGACAAACTAGACTCCACCCCTAGACGTCCAGTCATGAAATTGACATGAGTACATGACCACCACACAACTCAATGTCAGTTAGCAACAACATGCTGAGATAATAATCCCTGAAGTTGGACCATGACCATATGCAGAACACTCCACTAGGTTCATACGAAGACACATTGACAACCTGAGATATGCAAAAGGAAAAGGCATATTACTGGGAGGGAATGATTGTAGCACATACTGGTGAAGGTCAAAGACTAGAGTTCTCAAAATGGATTATAGCTCAACATAAATAAAGCAGAAAATCCTATGAGACCAATAAGCAACTCACATAGTGATAAACAGAAACATGACTGAACTTGTCAGGGATGTCATGTTACTTCCATGGACAATCAACACCCATGGAATAGCAGTCGGGAAACCACATGATGTTTTACACTGGACAAATCTGTTGCATGAGACCTTTTTAAAATGTTAAAGGATAAAGATGCCCAAGGTGTGCCTAACCCAAGTCACTAGATTTTTAATTGCCTCGTATGCATGCAAACACTGGACAACCAATAGGAAGACAGAGGGAAACACACACATTTGAACAGTGGTGTTGATAAGGAATATTGAATATACCTTGGATTGCCAGAAGAATGAACAATCTATGTTTGGAAGAAGGGCAATAGGAATAGTTCTTAAAATCTAGGCTGGTGAATCTTCGTCATTCATTCTTTGGACCTGTTGTCAGGAAGGTCCAGTCCCTGGCATACCTTCACACTGACATGGCCTCATTAACATAGGAAAAGAAATCCCCTTTCCAAACAGGAGCACATCCACAGGCACAGGCGTTAAGATTTGGGGGAAGGGGGAAACACAATCCAGTCCTTGACAGAAGCCTTCTTGCTTCTCCAATTTAATGTCAGGGACTCCCCAAAACAAACATCTGATACCAGCTACGTCTATCTACTCATTTTTTCTTTTTTTTTTCTCTTGTGCAGAAAAAAAAAGTGACTAGTCTGCAAAAACGGGGCACCCACGTATCTTCCTCCAGTCCTCTGCTTCCATCATTCTTCTCCTGAAATCTTGCCTCCTTCAGAAAACCTCTTCCTTCAAAATAGAATTCAAAGTCAGTTTCCATGAAGCTCCTTGGAGCAGCCTCCATCTATTCACCCTCTCCTCTTAACAATTTTTGTCTGCTTTAAAGACCAGTGGCTGGAGAGGGACATCATGACTGGCAAGTTCCTCAAGGATGAAGAACCCCTCAATGAATTAGAGTGACACAATAGCCACAACAGGGGGCTCAAATATCTCCACCATCACGAAGATGATGCAAAACCAGACATGATTTCTTTCTGCTTTATGTAAAGTCTCCATGAGTCAGAACCAGCTCAATGGTGACTAACAACAAAAGCCAGCCCATACATTGAGAAGAGAGTGCATGTCTTGTCATAGTTATAAAACTTTCCTTGTGACTCCTGCTACTGAGCAGATTCAACTTCCCAGTGACTCTACCATGGCAAGGTAGAACTGGCAAGGTAGACTTTCTGAGACTGTACATTTGTCTGGAAGAAGAGAGCCTCATCTTTTCCTTAGGAGCAGCTGGTGGATTTGAACCACGGACTTTGCGGTTAGCAACTCAAAGCATAATCCATGCCATCAATACTCTTATTGGTCCTAGTAAAGTAAACCAGAGTTAAAGCAAATTGTGGTTAATAATAGCTGAGGATGCAGAGAAGGCACTGATTAGTCCTTGGTGCTTCACAGACAGAGTTCTCAAATCTAAATTAAAGTTCATTTAGAGGCATTGACTCTCTGGAGGTGGGGTAGTTGGGTGGAATAAGGGGGTGAAGCTGCCTATTACTGGATTAATGCTTTCAGAAGCTGTAAATGAATTTTGTCATATTTGTGGCTGGAAATTATTATTATACTGACAGAATCATATCATTAAAATAGTCGATGCTTTTATAACAATTCTTTTTCATTACTCTCTCATGTTACCTGGTTTGGGGAGACCAGAATGTACCCTAAGAATGCAACTAGGACAGACCTACACCATGTAGATGAATGGAGCCAGAGAGAGAAGTGACTCCCACCACCAAAGAAACATCAGCTGTGCAGGGAAGGTGGGCTTCCCAAACAGTGAGGCCAGACCAGTAAAACCAGCACTAGCGCCTCAGATTCCTCCAGGTTTGCTGGTTAAAAGGTTTAAAAAGCTACTGCTGAGAAGGATCAGATTACAGCTGCCAGCTGCCGCCCCCCCACCCCCCCCCAAAAAAACTTTACACTTAACCCTTTCCAGCCCTTGATGTGGGCATTGTACTTGCATTTCACTTGCTAGAAAGGAGACTTTCTGTTTCCCTGATATTTTCTTCCTACAATACCAACTTCCATGCATCAGTGGTGTCCCCAAAGGCCAGTGTTGAGAACAGAGAACTTGGGAGTATTTTTTTAAATACAATTTTTTTAAAACAATCCATAAGTACACTCATTGCACCAAGCACATTTGCACATAATTTGCCATCATTTTCAAGACCTTATCTTTTTCACTTGAGTCCTTGATATCAGCTCATGTCCCCTTCCATGAACACCTGATTTTTTTTTTCATGTTTTTACACTGACTGCTGTCTCCCTTCACTCATTTTTCTGTTGTCCGTCCCCCTGGAAGAGGGTTACATGTAGATCATTGTGATCAGTTTCCCTTTGCTTTCCCTACCTTCCGCTTCCCCTGCTGGTATCACTACTTCCATTATTGGTCCTGAGGGATTTCTCTGTCCCGAATTCCCTGTGTTGTGAGCTCTTACCTGTACCAGTGTACATGCTCTGGTCTAGCCGGATTTAGAATTGAGGTCATGATAGTGGGGAGACCTAACATTAAGAACTAGAGGGGAGTTGGAAGTTTCTGCAGTGCTATACTGCACCCTGATCTTTTGTTTGTGACCCTTCTGTAAGGGGATGTTCAATTGTCTACGTATGGTGTCTGGGAGAATTGGGAGTCTTATCTCCAATGTCTAATGTTGGAAATGCTCAATGTTTGTTGAATGAATGACTGCCCCTTCCAAAGCCTAATTACCAATTAACAATAGGCAATCTGTCAACCGTCTTCTTTTTCATCATGAACTCAGATCCTTCTCAGAGGTCTGGAAGTTGACTTATTTATTCCTTCTTTCATTCAGAAACTCAATTACTTATAAACCATTTATCAGCCATTTCTGAAAGTCTTTTTTGTTTTATTTTATGGTATCTATATAAGGATAACAACATATTTGCTAGTTCTACAATCTTCACACGCACAGTTCAGTGATTTTAATTATATTTGTCACTATTGTTTTGTAATTAATGAAGAAGCAGGAAGGCATTTTAAGAAGTTTTGCTTAAGAAGTTTCTGGATTCTATTCTAGGATGCTCTCTGAAAGTTCAGGAGATTGTATTTTTAAAGTGTGGGAATAAATAGATATATACCTAGAATCTCTTCCCAGAATCCCCTTGTGGTTTTGATCCAGTAGCCATTGCCAGGAAAGCCATATGATCACATGTAATGGTATCTGTAGAATGTAAATACATAGTCTTGGATATTTTTGTATCCGGAAGGAGTAGAAGTATGATTAAGAGACACATTTTGGTATCAAGCCAATAGGGCTTGGTTCCAGTTCTTTTCTTAAAGTATTGGAGTGAACTTGGGGCCTAAGGCCCAATCTGGATCAATCTAGGAAGCAGCTAGCTGGGATTTCAGGAACATCACTCTTAAATTCCTTTGATGATGACATTAAGAAGGGAATATTAGTTACTCAATGACGTCAAATGGAAGTAACTAGAACTAGATCATCTAAGCTTTAGGTTCTAGGGAATCTGCAAGGCTGCTATTTTTTTTTTTGTCTTACGATTTTATGGTTCAGCATCACTTCTTAGGGATCCTCAGTGTTTCTTAGTTGCCAACTTAGTCTCTACACATCTCCTCTCTGATGCTTCCAGTGAGAAGAAGGTATTTCTGGATAAATGATTGTAACATCCCCACCCCCTCCTCCCGGTGGAAGCACCAAAGATATCAGAAAATGGATGACTCTCTTTGGTTTTCACTCATCAGAGAGAGAGCACAGGGCCACAACCACAGGTACCCACGTCTAGAAAGGAAAGAGCCATTAAGTGATTTCTGATTGATCCAAATTAATAGAAACTTTTCAACCTCTTTGATGGTCTGGGTTCTTTGTTTCATGGTGAATGATCTCACACTGTTCACTACATTGAACCATGTTTTCTTTTCACTTTCCCCCTGTCCGAAATGTGGATAATTTTGACTTGAACATGTTGTACAAGGGGGTATTTAAAACCAGAATTTTTTCAAAGCTATGTATTTAATTTTTTAAAAACAAAACAACCTTATCACCTTAAAAGTACTCTGCATTACACTTAATACATTTGTCAAATCTGCCATTCCATTCTTGGAAATAGTTTTCAAATGTTTGGATGGCTGATAGCCCATCCCTCATTTTTTTCTTCACCTCTTCTACTGCTGTGCTTTCATGTCCCTCTTCATTCACATTATCAAAAAGAAGTTGCACAGAGTAAAGTCAAGTGAGTAAGGTATGTGGGGCAAGAGAGACCTGCAGGGTTTTGTCCCAAACTTGAACCCTGAGATAGCAGCATTGTCCAAACCAGTCCCCCATCTGCCACAAACCAGGACATTTCTGCTGCACCTGTTAAGCAGTCTTTTCAGAACCTCTAATAGAAAGCTTAATTAATAGTCTGCCCTGCCGGAAAGAACTCCAAATGCACCATCCCCTTCACATCAGAAAAACAAATGAGCATCATCTTGATCTTTGATTTCACTTGTCGAGTTTCTCAGGGGTGAGGTGATGATGGCATCTTCCACTGACTTGATTAATGTCTCCTTTCGAGGCCACGGGAATAGCACCAGTAATGACCCTGGGAAAAAAGTCTGGGTCACTTCTGAGCAGTTCTTTCAAAGCGGGCCATTTTCCCATTCAGTGATCTTTTTCCTGCTGAGTCAGAACCTGAGGCACAAATTTCGAAGCAACCTTTCTCATTCCCAAGTCTTCGGTTAAGATCCACTACACTGAGCTGCAAGACAGTCCAGATAACTTCCCCATCTCGTTGGTGGTCCGTTGTAAGTCCTCAAACACAAGTGCACAAACTTTGTCAACATTTTCATTCATTCAGGAAGTTGACAAGATTTGTCATCCATCGGCATTTCACCTTTTTTAAAATGAGAAAACCACTCAGACACCTGAGTTTTCCCCATAGCACTGCCCTTGTAAGCTGTGTTCACCATCACCACAGTTGCTGCAGCATTTTCCCCCCAATAGGAAACAAATTTTCCAGCCACCAACCTGTTCTCTTAAATCAGCCATCACACACACACACACACACACACACACACACACACACACACATGTTTCAATGAAACTGCTTTTACAAAAAATTTCACTGTGACCAGAGAGAACTTTGCCAAGCAACACCTCTGGGTGCACTAACTCAGAGCAAGTTGTTCGATGCTTCCTTATTGGGAAAAATGAACACTATAAAAGCTTTTTCATTTTGGGGGGGCGGCTTATTGGGGAGTACCTACAGTCAGTCACCATGCCAAACAACAGTGATCTGGTTGAAATTTCAGGATGTTTTTTTTTTCTTTAACTCCATTGCGGTTCTCAGTTTTCCTCTTAGCTTTACTGCTGGCTGTCACTCACTTTCTTTGGAGCCATGGTTACATTATTTTATACTGATAAGGGGGGGGGGCGATCAGAGAAGACAGGGGGAGCATAATGAAGAATATTTTAATGCACTAACACAACTATGCTATCTCAGACAGAGCTGCGCCTAGACTGAAGCATTGCACCTTTGGGTCCACATCAAGACGCTAAGCAGTGATTTACTCTCGACCTTCACAAGTTTTTTCAAGTCGGATTTTCAGTTGACTATTGAGCCAAGTGACGAGCATAGAGAATTTTTTTGAACTTCGGGGCAAGAACACTGCGTGTTGTCTCAAAGCGGGAGTCCCGGTAGCCATGACACAGGGTCACGGGCCACGAGCCGTCCGCCAACCACCACGAAGGCCCACAACCAGCCATCGTGTGCCTCTCCCAGTTAGGGTCCTCTCCTGCTTTGTGCTCACTGCTGCGACGGTGATGAGTTGAGCTGCCACCAATCTGTTTGTGAGATGATTTCCTTTATTATAACTAGCTCTGGGGCCATAGTCCAATGGACTCCATTGTGGCATCACAATTACACCTTTCCTCATGGCAGGATGGTTGTCCTTGTCTTGTTCCACTTAGAGGAGCCCTGCTGGCATAGTGGTTGGGTTGGGCTTGATCCCCAAGGCTCACGGTTCAAAACCAGCAGCCAATCCTCTGGAGAAAGACAGGGCTTTCTACTCTCCATAAAGAGCTAGAGTCTCAGAACTCACAGGGGCAGTTCTACCCTGTTCTAAAGGTCATGAGGAACCCGCAACAACTCAATGGCGGTGGATTTTGGGGGGTTTTGTGCTAAAGCTTTAAAAGGGTATTTCTACAGTATATATTTGAATTTGGGTTCTTCTTCCCCACCCCCAGATAACAGGTAGATTTGGAGCCTATAGGGGATGTTGCAAACTGTTCCTTTCCATAATTCTGATTACACTTTAAAAATTTTAATTTTCTTCCCATGTGTTTCTAGCAATAGGACAGATTTCATATCCCAAAACATTTTCCTTTAAAAATACCTTTAAACCATTGAATAAAATGAACCGTGGACTTGACAGGAGATTAAAAGAAAATCTCAAGAGGCCAAAAACAAAGCAGAAGCAAGCAGTGAAAGCCAGTTGTTTCTGTTTTAGCAACAACATAGATGATGGGGATAGGTCGCCAGAGCTAGAGCAAGGGGGACAGCGGGGGGAGGCTCCAGCCTAACTAGAGATGAAGGCAATTCTCCTTTAGTTTCCCAGCACAAAGGTAGGCAGAGGGCAGAGAAGATGTGCCAGCGGTTTTCAAAAAAAAAAAAAAAAGCAGACAACGAAAAGGTATGAGTCGAGAAAGGCAGGATATTCAACCACCCCCACAAGGAATGAATTCACCCTTGGTTTCAGGCCTGCCAACAAAAACACGCAGGAACTGTGGGATGCATCCGTGTTTATCGCCTGTAATGTAGAAGCATGCTATAGGTAGCCATCCAAGAACATCCAAGAACAGAAGGTCCATTCTCAATTGTCAGTAGTAGAAAACTCACAATTGCTTATCCAGAAGGGACCTCAGACTAGCAGGGGGCATCCTTAAGTGTGCTATGCTGAAGCACTCTTTAATAAACTCACCTTTTTCCTATCTCATGTCTGGATCCTTTCTGCAGAGCGTGAGAAGAACCAAAAGAGTGGCTTGAAACATGGAGTCCCCTCCCAGCTAACAGTGTCAAGATAAGGCCCCAAAGGGACACACACACACACACACACACACACACACACACACACACACCAGTCAAAGGGTGAACCACAAAAATAGCTGCCCTGTGAAGGGAGATGTCAAAAAACAAAGTTTACTTCTCAGCCTTAAATTTGAATGGAAGGGGAGTTTCCTAGTAAATCCTTCCACCACTCCCAATCTCCAGAGGCAAATAAGAAGAGGGGGCAACAACCAGCAAGAGTACTAACCACAAGCCAGGCTTCCAACTTCAGACTGGGGCTCAAATGTACTCTGCTTGCCTATGCTGAAACTAGCTTAAGGTCCACCAGCCCAAACTGTTTAAAATAGTTCTGGATAAGTAGCTCCCCCAGGCACTTTGTGAAAGTCAACACAAGTCTTCCCCTCCATTCAGATCTCATAAAATCCTCACAGGTAATACCTCAACAAATATGAGCTCACCATGAAAAAAAAATCACAAGACCATTTACCAGTCGAGGTTTCACAAGGCCAAGTGAGTTCCAGCATCAAGGAGCAGAATCTGATCTGTAAGGGCTCTTTTCCTCTAAGCGCCAAGTGCTGATGTTGTTGTTGGGTGCCAAGCAGTGGCCTCCAAGTCAGAACCATCACTGACACAACCAAGCAAAAGGCTGCTTGACCCTATCCCCTCCTCACCATGGTTCCTGTGTTTGAGCCCATGGCTTCTGCCACTGGTTGAGGACTTCCTCTTGTTTGACTGGTCCTTCACTTGACCGAGCATGACGTCATCCTCCAGGGACCAATCTCTCCTGACAACATGTGAAATGAAGTCTCACCATGCTCTCCATGAAAGAGTTTGCTGGTTGTACTTCTTCTGAGACATATTTGTTTGTTCTTGGCGTGTACGTGGAACTTTCAATGGTCTTCCCTCGCACCATAATTCAGGTGCATTGATGCGGATTCCATCTTCCTTGTCCAAGGTTCAACTTTCACATGCAGAGGATGCAATTTAAAATATTCTTTGAGTAGGTGCACCTTCGCTCTTTTTTTCTGCACCTTAGTCCTCAAAGAACGCCCTGCTTTTCAACACGTGGGTGGTATATCTGGCCTGTACAACGCATCATTTGATCTTTCGACTGATGCTTGCAGCAGCATGGATTTGGACCCAAGCAAAATCATTGACAACTTCAGTCACTTATTCATCTATCATGATGTTACCTGTTAGTCCATTTGTGAGAATTTCAGTATTCTTTACACTGCGTTGTAATCCGCACTCACAGCTACACCCCTTGATCCTCATCAGCAAGTGCTTCAAGTCCTCTTCAAGTTCAGCAGGAAGGATTATGCCATCTGTATAGTGCAGGTTCTTAATAGGTTTCCTCCAATCCTGCTGCTGAATTCTCTGTCATAAAATTTACCTTCTCTTATTATTTTCTCAGTATACACAGTGAACAAGGGTGGTGAGAAGATAAAACCCTGTCACACACCATTCCTGATTTTAAAACATCTTCTCCTTGTACAGTTTCCTTTGGATCCATGTACAAGTTTCACGTGAGCACTGTGAAGTTTTTTTGAAATTCCCATTCTTCTCAAGGCTATCCATAGTTTGCTGTGATCCACACAGTTGAATGCCTTGGCATAGTCAATGACACACAAGTAAACATCTTTCTGGTATTGTCTGCTTTCAGCCAAGATCTATCTGACAGAGCAATGATATCCCTTGTTCCACATCCTCCTATGAATCTGGTCTGACCCTATGGCAGCTCCCTCTCAATACACTGCTTCAACGGCTGTTGGATGATCTTCAGTAAAATTTTACTTGCATGTGATATCAATGAGATAATTGGAGCCTTCTTTAAGGTCGCCTTTCCTTGGAATGTGGACAAATGCAGATTTCTTCCAGTCAGTTGGCCAAGTGGCTGTCTACCAAATGTCCTGGCAAAGACGAGTGAGTGCTTCCAATGCTTCATCTACTTGCTGAAACCCTTCCATTGGTATTCCATCCATGCGTGGAGTCTTATTTTGGGTGAAGGCTTTCAATGCAGCTCAACTCTCTTCCTTTAGCCCCATTGGTTCCTGCCCAGGTGCTATCTCCTGACATTTGTTGATTAATTCTTTTTGGTGCAATGACTCTGTGTATTTTTCCATATTCTGTTGCTGCTTCCCATACCCTTCAATATTTTTTTCCATATAATCTTTCGGTCTTCTAACTCAAATATTGAGTTTTTTCTTGAATTTTTCAGGTTAAGATATGCTGGACTTGTTCTTCCTTTTTCTAACTATCAGTCTTGGTACATTCCATTATCATATTTGACTTTGTCTTTTCAAGCTGTCCCTTGAAATTTTCTCTTCAGTTCTTTGACTTCACCATTTCTTCCATTTGCCTTAGCTCCTCTAGGATGAGCAAGTTTGAAAGTCTCTTCTGACATCCACTTTGATCTTTTATTCCCCTTTTTATTGCTCTTTTGTGCTTTTCATGTATGATGTAATTGTTAGCATCTCACAGGTCATCAGTGTTAGTGTTCAATGCAGCAAATCTGTTCTCGAGATCTTCAACATTCAGGCAGGATAGACTCAAGCCCATACTTTGGCTCTAGTGGACTTGTTTTAAGTTTCTTCAGCTTCAACCTGAAATCATGAGCAATTGCCAGTCTGTTCCACAGTCAGTATCTGGCCCTGGTTTTCACTGCTGATATTGAGTTTCTCCATTATATTTCACCACAGATGTAGTCAATTTGATTTCTGGGTATTCCATCTGGAGAAGTCCATGTGTATAAGTCGATGTTTGTGTTGTTGGAAAGAAGTCATTTGTTATGAAAAAGTTGCTGTTCTTGCAAAATGTCATCATGAAATGTCCAGCTTTGTTTCTGTCACCAAGACCATATTTTCCAGCTACATTTGGAAAGAGTCAGGTAGTATGTGTTTTAGGTTGTTTGGGCCATTCTTTGTTCAAAAACTTAACTTTGCCATTTTAGTATGAAGGCAGCACTGGCAATACATAAATGAAAGGACTTGACTATTTGTCCATTAAAAAATAACAGTGGGCTATATTTGACTTTCAGGTCATAATTTTCCAACCCAGAATGTAAAACAAACATATTTTCTATTTAAATAACTGAAAAGAAAAAGAATAAAATACTATCATTAACACCCAGGTAAATTTTTTAACTTCTCTAAGTGAAAATATAGTTGAAACCTTAAAATGCAACAAGAGTAAACTAGAAAATTAGAATCACCGACAAATACAAATTAAAAGCAGGATATGGAGGGCTGAGCCCCGGTGGTGTAGTGGTTGAGTGCGGGGCTGCGGCCCACTGGCTTGGCAGTTCAAATTCAACAACAGCTCTCCAGGAGCAAGACTGGGCCTCCCACTCTCACCAGAGCGCAGTGATGCCCACAAAAAAAAAAAACACACACACACACAAAACAAAAGTAGGATGTGACAAAATTAGAATGTAGTTCTGAAAGACAAAAAGGAGGGAATTATAAAAGAGAGGTTAATAGCCATGGAAAGTAGAATGAAAAGTTCTAGCATTCAACCAGTGTGACAAGAGTGAATGGGAAAGAGAACATTGAAAACATTGTTATGACTCTTTATTTTGGGGGGGGAAGGGGGGATCACTGCCTCTGGTGGTCGTGGGCGCTAACCAGTGCTGCTCCTGAGAGCCGCCACTGGATTTGAACCGCCAAGCCTGCGGGCTGCAGTCCCGCACTCAACCACTTACACCACCAGGGTTCAGCCCTGTTATGACTCTACATTTAGGAGAAAAAATTTTTCGACTAGATCAATCATTGCTATTGCCATAAACTAGGGAAATTTTTTTAAATTCTCAAAAAAAAAATTCACATTCAGACTTATCCAGCTAAAACTAAACAGCATATTAAAAAACAGACTGAACAACTTTAAAATAGGAGAGGAAATGCCTGTCTACTCCATATGTGCTACTTTATCAGTTATGACAAAAACAAACAAACTCCCTATAAAAACTACATATCGCTGAAAAAATAATTGGCAATTTATAATATTCTGCTACACCTTTTAGGAATAAGGATGAGACAGAGATTTGTATTTAAATGAATGAAGCTAAGATAACTTACAAATCAACATGCCCTGAGACAGGCACTTCTAAAGGGCATAAGCACTTCTCAGAAATATTGCTGGTTTTGTCCCACAGTCAAGGGGGGGTTGCAATAAAGCGAGTCACAAAGGTAGACCTATGGCACTGGTATGTCGAGATGTGTTAGAAAGAAGACAAAAGGGAAAGAAGGGAGATCTGAGATGTATGAAGGACGGTAACCAGGAGACAAACAAAACGGTAAACATATGAATGGATATGAATAAGCATCAGTACTAATCATTTAAATGGGAAAGCTTAAAAAAATCGTGGGACAGGGTTATCATCACCTAAAATCTAAGCAATATTTTATTAGGTAGGGTAGATCCATAAGTGCTAGGGATATATGTTCACACATATGTTCCACACTCATTTCTGAGCTTAAATGTGAGGCAATCCCCATAATAATTTTAAGAAAGATAAAATACTCCATAAAAACAGCCTGTGTGCTGGAAAGAGTGAACACAAGCTAAGTATTAGGAGGAGGGTAAATCAATATGTTTAGCCAAAAAAAGGAATCTCCCAGTTCCAAGTTATGATAGGAAGGAAGAGAGAATAAGACTTGCACAGGGAAAAAGAAAACATGGGGAAGATAGCAAAAATAAATACAAATATATTAATGGTTACCACAAATAGCAGTGAATTAAACTTGCCAGTGAAAAGATTGTTTTGGTTTTTGCTTTGTCATCCAGCTATATCTTCTTCTTGTGAGGAAGAATTCAAACAGGAGGACAGCCAAGGTTGGAGAACAAAAAGGACTTCCTATTTGTTGTCAGGTGTCACCTTTGATTCCTCATACAAAGCAATGTATAGTGATGAAACAAGACAAAGAAGTAAGTGTGAAGAGAGACATGAGAAAAAAAACCTGGACTCAGAATTACTGTTCTCTGAGAAACCAAAAATATGCAAAAAGAGTTCACTTAGTGTTATGTTTGTCAAGTCCCAGCAAGCATTGCGGGCAATCTGAGATTTAACGGTGTTAAGTCAAAAACAAAAACAATTTAACATTACTCCAGTCTAGCTCAGATTCCTTAACAACAAGGTTTATTTTTTTTAAAAAATAAATAAAACTAAATAACATATAAAAACAACTTGTATTTTGAAACAGAAGGTAATGCGACCACTAATATCATTTTTAGAATAACGGATGTAAACAGTGATACTGTGAAAATACATAGTAAATACTTCTGACTTATTTCTGTGTGGAAAGTGAACAATTGCTGCATTACAATAAAGAGTAGAAACAACCTAAATTGTAACGCAACAATAGATAACGAATGAAGCGTGTGGATAATGGAGCTTTTTAAGAGCTATTTTGCTGATGTAGGAAACAACCACGATGCCCGAGGAAGTCTCTGAGAGTCACAACTGCCTTGTTTTGGGGGGTTTGGCAAGTTTCCTGCCATTTTCTATCACTCATTTTATTGAAAAATGTTCATGGCTTTTTTTTCTTCTCTGGCAACTTTCATGTAATTCACTCATAAATAAAATAATAATAAATAAAATAATATTGACTCAAAAAAATAAAAATGTTCATGACTTTTTCCCTTCTCTGACAACTTTCATGTAATTCACTCATAAATAAAATAATAATAAATAAAATAATATTGACTCAAAAAAATAAAAATGTTCATGGCTTTTTCCCTTCTCTGGCAACATTCATGTAATTCACTCATAAATAAAATAAAATTAAATTAAATTGTAAAACCCCAATAATTCCAAATACATTGAAATGCAATACGATATAGCCAGATACAGGGTTAAGAGGGAAAGCCATCAAATACTAGTCATAATGGGGAAATGAGTAACTTGTCATTTCTAGTTGATGTTCTATTTTCCACACTTCTGCAAAGAGCACCAATATGATCAGAAACCGTTTATGTCTAATCTTCGGTAGTGTGAGTGTGTGTGTGTGTGTGTGTGTGAAAGTCTGAAAACAGAGAATATGGCAAATCTATGAGAGTGTTTTCAGAGCTGGGAAGATGGCTAGCCTAACTAGTGGGTAATTTGATATAAAGTAACTCTCTCACCTAAAAGGTTCAAGAATGCAACACAAAGCATCTTCCAGGGGTTGCTATGGAAACGTAGGTAAACCTGATGAGGTCCACATTCCCTCTGCCTTCGGACCTGCAGCAGGGGAGCCGGCACAGAGCTGTGGAATCAGATTCCCCTACAGGTCTCCCCCTCTCGCCCCCACAGATCTCCTCAGATCCCAGATCCTGCTCTTCTCCCCGAACCTCTCTGCAGTCGACAATGCCAGACCCTGTCTCTACAAACTCCCCTCTTTCTGGGACTTTCCAGAGCACCCCTGTACCACAACGTTGGATGCCAGGGACCCGGGTTTCCCACTGTCCCCAGGTGACACTAAATGCTGATGGGCGGAGGGAAGAAAGAGAAGGACAATATACAGTCTCAGAAACCCCACAGAGTGGTTCTCTATGCCCCTGTAAGGTCTCTGTGAGTCCGTGAGAGTTTGTTTTGTGTTTTCTTCCTCCGCTCATCCTTAAAGAAGGACGTTTGCCAAGAATTCATGCTCGACTTGTTGTGCTTTCTTTCTTTCTCTTTTTCCCTTCTGTCCTTTTTTTCCCTGGAGGATCGCCTGCATTTCGCTTTATTGGACGCATAGGAAAACAAGCCCCCACGTGTCCACCCTTCCATTTGTCCTCAGTGGCATTTCCAGCGGTTTACCATCCCTGAGACCGCAACACTCCATAGTCAACTCATGCCGAAACAAAGGAGTCCTTTTCTTCCAGCCATTCTTCTTTCTGAGGGGCTCACCATCATCTTCCCCCCTCAATATTTACTGCTGATTTACAACCACCTCTTCCCCACCCCCCACCCCCCAGTTTCCACCTGTCAAGCCTCTGCCATCTCTAGAATTGTGCCCCTGCCTCCCAGGCCTCTCCTGCAGCCCCGGATTCAAGCTTATCACCATGCCCCGAAGAGCTTCTTGACGTTGGATGAAGGGCACTTCCCACAGCAACTGCCTTCTAATCCCTAGAATGCACCCATCCTGCTAGAAACCTTGGAGTGTTCCTCTCCACCTGCAGAACCAAATCCAAGCACCCAAGATCCAAACAGCCTGACTCCATCCTGCTCCCCTGTTTCGTCTCCTGTCACTCTTGACCACCGCGTGGCAGGCCTCAGCTTCTCTCTCTGGGTGTCTGTCTGTCTTGCAGGCTGAGTCTCGCCAGCACTACCTTCAAGCTGCTGCCCGCTGCCCGTAGCTGCTCATGTTTCTCTGCCTGCCTGGATGCCATTCTCCTCCTCCTCAGCCTATCAGATTTCTCCTCCTCTTCCTCCGACCCACATATCAAGTGTTACCTTCTCTGAGAGACCTGCCCCAACCCTTCAGTCAGGATTAATGGTGTTCTCTCTGGCGTCTGATAGCATCTCCATTAGCACCCACTCAGGCCGGCAGGTGCAGGGGGGGGGCGCGGGGGAGGGGGAGGGGGAGGGGGAGACAGAAGGGAGACAGTGAGGAGCCTTGTGAGAACCTGAGCACAAGCGATGTATGGTTTCCCTCCCAGACTAAGCTCATGAAAACAATGCACAATGGAAAGGAATAAGAGTACCTCCCCAACCCATCGGAAGAACTCCAGTCTTTCTTAGCCAAGGGTGTAGCTCTCACCGAGGAGAGGCTAGTTCACAGAAGCATGGGCTGTCAGAGAGGGGGAAGACCCCAAGAAGTGAAGGCCCAATCTTGGAAGATGCTGGAAAGAGTTCCAAACACCAGAGAGGGGCTATGAGGAGGGCCAGGGCTAGTTCCCTCCTCTGGCCCACCTGGATCTGAACTAGCCTGAGTCCTGGGTTGGTGCTTGTCAGGCTTCTCAGGCAGGCTTGTGAAAGCGGGTCACCCTTGAGGGAGTATACTTCTTCGTGTGTAGAAAGCGTGAAATGATCCCCCTACACCCACCCCAAACCATCCCACTGCCATCAAGTCACCGCTGATGCCAAGTGAACCTGCCTAGAGTTTCTGCGGAGGGCAATCGTTGCGGGACCAAGCAACCTTCTCTTCTCCTGAAATAGTGGTTGATGGGTTTGAACTGCCAATCTCCGTGTTAAGCAATCCAAAAGTGCCTGCAGGGCTCCTGTCGAAAGGACAGCCCCTAAAAGCAGCAAGCATTACTCGGTATCAAAGACGGCATCCAGCCCCTCGATCAGTCTGTGACGTGGGCATCTGACAGCAGAGGATAGGGTCTGCTGTCACATCCTGGTGAATTTATGAAGATTGAAGGCTGGCCTGCCAATCACGGGAATGATCTGGGAAGGCAGTCAGTCACCCCTAAGACTCTATTCAACATGCTACAACCAGGGATTAAGAGTTGAATGGACCCGTGCCACAGGGGGGCAAACCTTGGGCCGTCTGCCCCCATCCACCTGCACGGTCTCAGAAACACTCCAGGTAGGCTGCCCGGAGGCGGAAGCACCTGCAGGAGAGTGGGTTTCATCTGATTTCAGGGTGGGGTCTTTTCTACAGGACAAAGACTTTCTGTCGAGCAGTGTTTCTCAGCCTTCCTTATGCTGCAACCCTTTCATACAATGCCTCATGATGTGGTAACCCCCCACCCACAAAGTTATTTTCTTTTTTTTTTCACAAAATTATTTTCATTGCTACTTCATCACTGTCATTTTGCTACTGTGATGAATCGGGTGACCCCTGTGAAAGGGTCATTCAAAGCCCCCCCCCCAAAGGGGCCACAGCCCACAGGTTGAGAATGGCTGCTGTAGAGGGTCAGACAGTCCATAGTTCTTAGACTGTGGGCCATAAGGACTTTTTTGTAACTACTTAAAATGTGGGGCAAAAGCAGTCAAAGGAATGTGTAAATAGCAATGATTGGGTTTCAGTAAAACATAGTTCACAAAAATCAGTAATGACCGCTATGCGTTCATAGCTCGCCAGCCTCTTGTCGTAGACTGGGAGTCCTCACCAGCACCAGCTGTGAAGTTCTTTGTCGGGTTCAACTATGTATGCCTGACATACACTATACACGTTCTGTAGAAAAGAGTTAAATGCCTTCCTGCTTTACCTCCCATCGGTCGCTACATAGCATTAGCGCACAGAGCCGTCTCACTGGAAGGAATCTTCGAGAGACCTTTCCTACTTAGAGAAGAGCTCCTTCTACAGCATCCTTGTCCAGTTCACCTGTGAAGTATCTGCCTTCAGGGAATAACCCATTCACCACGTGATTGCTGCTGGCTCTTTGAGGGAATGTGAGCCCTCCCCACCTCTGGATGAGAAGTCTGAATGACTGACAAATCATTCTTGTGTTCCCTGCCTTCCAAGAGCTAGTCGATAAGTGCTTGCTGTACCTTTCATGCCTCTGAAGCAGAGAAGACAAGCTGTCTATTAAAGTCTTGTCATCTGCTCTTCAGTGACCACCTTCTGCTGATTGGGATGGAGCTACAGGCTGTGCTCAGAAGTCAGCGGAAGAAACATGATGTGAGCCACTGGATGGCGCACAGGAAGAGTGTTGAAAGGATGCGCTACATGTACATTTCCCCCAATTTTAAAAGTGAAGTCAGAGGGTCAACAGCACGCCTCCCAGCTTGGCGACCTCACTCGCTGTGCACCGGGCCTTGAAAGGCTGGAGTCTCCGGGAGACGGGGTGGCTCTTTCTGATATCACATGCGCTCTGGAGTGGACCTCAGAGAGTGGGTCCGGAAAGAAAGCTGCTCTTGAGACTGCGCATGCCTTCTCCTGGAGCAGAGCAGACATCATTCATCTTTGAATCCGAAAGGGGAAGAAGCAGACTGGGGCCATGGCAGGGGCTCAATAAGACTCCAAGGGTGGCCCCAGGGGCATTTCCTCCATCCCAGTTGGTCCCCTGCCAACAGCCTGTATCTGGGAATGGCAGAGTCATCAATGGTTCCGTGAGAGGGACCTGCCTCCGATTCCTGCCGGTCTTCTTGAGGATACCAATCTCTCGTTTTCCCATGGCTCTTTCTTTCACCTTCTTCTTCTTTTTTAAGATACACAGAAAGGTATGAGTATTGCAAATGTCTCCAGACCTCACCAACTCAAGAGGTCCCATGAAAATGCAGCACCCATTTGCATGCCTACGGGTCCCTATGAGCCATCTGACCCCCACACCTTTTATCACTCGTTGCCAACTCCAAATATGCCTGAGTGTTCTCAAGATGGTCTCAGAGGAACTCAAGAACAAGTCTACACACATCGTCTATACTCCTTTCTTCAGAGCCATATATCCATGGCCTGGAGTCATTTGAAAGTAGCACATGGCGGCTGGTGTTACTCTGGGTCCTGGCTGTGCCTGGAATTTGGGGGGTGACTGGTTGTTTCTGGGCTCACATCTAATCTGGAATAGGTCTCAGAATAGGGTTTATCTGAGCAACTACATCAACCTTCTACTAGGTCTCAGCAAATAAGGATTGGAGACAGAGACACAAGATAAAGACATCGCACCACCCTGCCATAGTCTTCCAACCACCCCTTGACCTCTTATCTTCAATGACACCAATAACTCCCCTTCCTTCTCCAGCCATAGCTGAAAACCCCTAGTACATATTATTATTGCATTCAAGCAAATGCCTCAAAAGCAGGGTCACTTACATTGTTATTAAATTTGTGGCCAGGCTCACCCAGTCTTGCTTCCATTGTCGAGTAAAAACTTAACTGACTAAAAGAAATGGGGCTGCCCCCACGCCATCTACCTTGAAACCTTTCACTTTATCACAGGTAGACAATGTGGTGTGCTACCTCAACTCCTTATTTGACAAGGCCAAGTCGACTTTCTGTGTTTTGAAACACCAAAGTTAAGTTTGAGCCTAGCCCCAGTTCCTCCGTTAGCTCTCTATGCATGGTTTTCTGGTGGAGGCATGAATTGAGAGCTCATTTCATGGGCTTCAAGAGTCACTGCCATGAGGCACTAAGGTGACAGCAGAAGTCATTTGGACAATACCCAGCTGCTCTTTGGACAAGTTGTAAGCAACCTAAAGAAGGGGCCTGATTGTATTCTCCACAAGCCAAAGCTCACTCCGTTGCACCCATGCTTCCCCAGCCTCTCCCCAGGAAGTGGAACATTTGAAATAAGAGTCAGTCTGTGTCTCTTTCCATTCTCTTCCCCAAACAACCGCAGGGCCTTTGGAGGCTTCACTGAAGGCCAGAGACTAGATGGCCAAGTAGGAAAGAGAAATGTAAACCGTCGGAATCAAAAGTTGGTCACACAAAGCATTACATTCAAGCCATTCTCTTGGATGTTTTGGATAACCCTGGTTCTTAGTTTAGGAATGAAAATCTGAAACAGAAGAGTTACATACGTCACAAGTAGAGGTTGATGTAGTTGCTCAGATAAACATTTGGCGAGGGGAAGAGGCTGCGTGATTTCTATCAGATCCAGGTGGGAGAGTCCTTTCTGCAGATATCACACCAGCCCATTAAAGTGATGGGAAAAGGAGGAGAATAGAAAATATGCCAGGTACTTATCCTGCCTAAACCCATATCCTCTCCAGCCGTGGCCTCTCCGGCTGCTCTTAGCTCTCCCATTCTTCTTCTGGAGGTCTTGACTCTCTCTCATAGCTCTGGGAGTCCTCCCCAGGCCTCCACCAGTTTTTCCTGCCCCAGAGATATAGGAGAGAGACAAACAAAAGAAGATGATTTACATATTCAGTGAAATGAACCATAACAATCATTTTAAAAATACGAGTCATTTTATTGGGGGGGGCTCTTACCGCTCTTATAACAATCCACACAACCATTGGATCAAGCACATTTGTACATATGTTGCTATCATCGTCTCCAAAATATTTTTTTTCTTCTCGAAGCCTTGGTATCTGTTCCTCGTTTTCCCCTCCTTCCTGCACCCTGCTACCCTTGTGACCCCTTGATAATTATAAATTATTATTGTTTTCATATCTTACACCATCCACTGCCTCCCTTCACCCGTTTCTGTTGTTCGTCCCCTCTCTGTGTGTGTGTTATACGTAAATCATTGTGATCATTCTTCCTTCATGGCTCCATGTGTGGCCCTACTGAAGCGGAGTGCTCTGTGGAAGAAGACCACCTTTCCCAACAGAGGAAGACCTTAACCTCCAAACAAGCTCCCCAAAAGGATATAATCCAATGCTTTCAAGAAGGTTGAAGCTCAAGAAAATGATGACGCCTGGCTATCAAAAGATAGAGTGTCTGGGGTCTTAAAGGCTTGAAGTTAAACAAGCAGCCATCTAGCTGAGAAGCAAATAAACCCACATGGAAGAAGCACCCTAGACTGTGTGATCATGAGGTGTTGACGGGGTCAGGTATCGAAAGACCCCAATCAGCCAATTATATCAATGTGAAAGAGGGGGGTTGGAGTGAAAACCCAAAGCCCGTCTGTAGATAATTGGATATACCCCCACAGAAGGGTTACAAGGAAGGGACCTTGTAATTCAACCAGGTTGCAGGATAGCCCCAATGAAATACACATCATCCCCCTATTTCCTGAATGTTTCCTCCCCCCTACGACCTTGACCCAGTTCTACCTTACAAATCCAGCTAGACTGAATTCCACACATTAGTACAGGTAAGAGCCCTGGACACATGGAATTCAGGACATAAAACCCTCAGGAACAGTAGTGGGAATAATGATACCATGAGAGTAGAAAAGAGAAGCTGATAACAAGGGCTCCAGCAAAAAGAAAATGTTTTAGAAATGTTGATGGCAACATATGTACAGTATGCTCAATATAATTGAATGATGGATTGCCTCAGATTTTTAAGAGTCCCTCCCCCCAATAAAATGATAAATAATAATTTTTCAAAAGGTTGAAACTCAACTCTCAGGAAACCCAAGAGACAAGTAGGATTAAAAAGGTGTCCTGTGATAGGTTCCATTTAGGGGCAAGAGCCAAGGAAGGGAGGAGAAGAAAGGAGGGAAGATACAACAAAGATAAAAGAAGGAAGGAGGAGGGGGAGAGGAAGAACAAAGGAGGGGCTAAACCAACAGAATGGGCTAATGTCTGCTGGTGACAAAGAGCCCAATTTGAAAATCACTCAAATTCTGTCTTTTTTGAGCAAGGAAAGTAGATTTTGAGTTCTAAATAGACTGCAAAAGAGAGGACGAAAAGAGGGACACAAGGCCCGCAATAAATTAGGCACTCAGGAAAAGCTAAAGTGCAATAAATAACCTCAAACCTCCACGTCCAAATTACATCCCAGCATGCTGAGGGATCTGCAAATCTCATCTCAGAATCACTGGCAGTAACTGTGAGGCATCACAGAGAGTTGAAACAGTGCCAGAAACTCTGGTAATTGCTTTATTTCCCAAGATTTTGAGGGGAAACCAGTCCACAGGTGACTAACCTTGGCAGGATCCTCCTCAAGGAGGCTGAGTCCTATTGGGCTCTGTGGACATCAGAACACACCTGACATTTTTATGAGGAACGTGGCCAAACTAGAACCTTCTAGCAGAGGGTGCGCCCCATGATGAGAGAGGCAGAAATGGCACCGTCCAGGAGGAGGTTGAGAGGTGGCCGTGGAACAGAAAGGAAATGACTAAGAAAGACAGCAAAGATTTGAAACACAATTATGTAAAGGAAGCAGTAGACTCACTTTATGTTGCCCTAGAAAAAACCAGCAGTTGACTTGAAGTAGGAAGCTATTGCTAACTTAAATTTTGTCCCCTAGATTTGAGACTGTTTTCTTGTCATTCATTCAACCAGTATTCATTGAGCACCTGTTTTGTGCCTGAGTCTGTGCCCATCACAGGATACACAAGAGATGTGTATGTATGTGGGGGAAGCGAGACAGGGGTATTAAACATTAAACAAATGAAAATTTAAAAATTATACTCAAAAATTCACAGTAAAAGTCCAGAAAGAAAAAGAACTAGTGACAGTCAGAGGAACTAGAGGAGCCAGAAAGGCAGACTTTGTAAGACAGAGAAAAATGTGAGATGCATGTGGATTTGTCTTTATATTTTTCTTAACTTGGAGTAATCATATGTGTATATGATTTTACTGTTTCCATATGTATTTTTCAATGTTATTGATGACACTCTTGATGTTGCACCACCATGACTAATACCCTCTTCCAGTGACTCCAATGATTCAAACACAGACTTGAGAGACAAGCATCGAATGACCGTCTGAGAGGACTCTGCACGCGGGACCTGGAACAGGGCTGACAGCATAGATCTCCAAGACCAGGGTCAGGTTCGATCCGAATCTGACAACAAAGCTTCTCCAGCATGTATCAAGTGCTTCGTGCTATGGGTCCTCCAAAATAGCTTCGTGCTATGGATCCTTTAAAAGCTCCAGAAAACAGGCTTTTGGTTTGACAAAATGTTTAAAGTCTAACCTCTTATAAACTTTGTGATTACTACCAATGAGTCAAAAACTTGCAGGGTCCCCATTGAAATCAATAAGAAAATTAGCAGACAGCTTTCTAATAGGATTGCATAAGACAAATGTGTGCATAAACAAATGTGGTGAAGAAAGCTGATGGTGTCCAGCTATCAAAAGATATGGTGTCTGGGGTCTTGAAAACTTGAAGTTAAAAAAGTGGCCATCTAACTGAGAAGAAACAAAGCCCACATGGAAGAAGCACACCAGTCTCTGTGACGACAAGGTGTCAAAGGAATCATGTATCATATCATTGTGAATGAGGGGTGTGCAGATTGGGGACCCAAAGTCCATCTGCAGGCAACTGGACATCCCCTTACAGAAGAGTTTTGGGGAGGAAATGAACCAGTTAGGTGCAATGTAGCAATGATGAAACATATAACTTTCTTCTAGCTCTTAAATGCTTTCTCCCCCGCCAACTATCACGATTCCCAATTCTACCTAAAAAATCTGGCTAAACCAAAGGATGTACACTGGTACAGATAGGAACCGGAAACACAGGGAATCCAGGACTGGATGATCCCCTTCAGGACCAGTGGTGAGAGTGGTGATACAAGGAGGATGGAGAGAGGGTGCGGTAGAAAGAGGGAACTGATTATAAAAATGTACATATAACCTCCCCCCTGGGGATGGACAACAGACAGGATGACATTGGACAATGTACAATATCGCAAAATAATAATAATTTATAAATTATCAAGAGTACATGAGGGAGGGGGAAGAGGGGAAGGAGGGGAAAAAATGAGGAGCTGATACTAAGGGCTAAAATAGAAAGCAAATGTTTTGAGAATGATGATGGCAACAAATGTACACATGTGTTTGACATACAATGTAATGAATTGTGATAAAAGTTGTCTGAGCCCCCAATAAAATGAGTAAATAAATAAATAAGATGAGCAGAGCTGCACATATACATTTTGCAATATCTATTTGTATACATACACACATCCTATCATACAAATAGCTTGAAAAACTGTGGACCTTTATTCATAATTTAAATAGTATCTTTGTTCTCAAAGCACATAATATATATTAATATCAAAGGGACCAAAAAAAGGCCACACATTTTCCTAAAAACAGCACAGCATTTTCATCTTAATATATCAGCAGGGAAAACCAACTGTTGGAAAGAGAGGCTTAAAAAACATGGTAACCTTAGACTTTTTAAAATCACAGATGGATTCAAAAAGGGACTCCCCATTCTATCTCCAGTAATTTCATACATGTTAGACTGCTAACCAAACACACCAGAATTTAACTGTTACAGGGATATTTTGCTAGCAAACAGTGACCTCAAAAAGCCAGGGTCCAAAGCACAGATGATGGTTGAAGATAAAGCTGTTAGGCAACAATTAAAGAAAAGGGTCTAAACTCCAAATCATAAACAGCCATGCTGCTCAAGCTATTGGTAGTTACCCATTCACTGCCGCCCAATTGATCTAAGTCATAGTGCTCTTACACAGGATTTCTGAGGTTACACATTTTTAAGTAGCTTTATTGGCATATCGTGCATTTCAGTAGTTCCATCATATTAATAAGAGTTGTGTAATCACCACCACAAACAATTTTAGAATGTGTTCTTCTTTCTTGTACTCATTGTTGTTAGGTCCTCATGTCCCCCAGCCTCCCCTGCCATGCCTCTAGCTAATTATTAATCCAGTTACTGTCTCTATAGATTTACCTATCCTGGATTTCATACACAGAAAACCATACAAAATAAAAACAAGAAATGAAACAATGACAAATTAAAACATAGGACTACCTCAATCAGAAAGAAAGCAGAAAATATTAAATACTGGAACAACTTTAAAATAGGTCAAAAGGGAGATCAAATGATAAAGTGTTACTTTTTACTGTAGCTACTTCTGCCATAATAAACTTTACAGTGCTCTTACTCGGGTAGCAAGGAGTTCACCAGATGCTCGATCCATGTGGAGACCAAGGAAATGGATTTAATAAGTCTTTGTGGTGGTTACATCATCTGATGTCAAGTTGGAACTTGAGAGGATGAAGAGTGAAGGGGTGGAGTCTAGTCTGTCAATCGGGTCAGCACCAATGAGGCCTCTGCATGGTCATGGCCTTCTCCTGAGGATTCTGGGAACTCGGAATTTCCTCCTTGGAGGTGAGAGACATTCATTCTCATTCTCTCTCTCTCTCTCTCTCTCTCTCTCTCTCTCTCTCTCTCTCTCTCTCTGCCCTCTCCCTGAGAGACACTCTATTGACGAAACACATGGGAACTGGAGGAGCTACACAGACACCCCTGCCAGCGCTGAGATGTTTCTACCGCCACTGGATCCACAAGACTTTGCACCCACTGACTTGGGATTTTCCTGCATTCGGCGTCATTGCATGTGTTTTGTAAGGTTGAAAAGGACTTTATAGATTAATATTGGACTTACAGACTTGATCTGAACTGGGATGGAATATTTCCTCAATATTCAGCTGCTCTTGTATGTAAATCTCTTTCTTAAACACAAATGAGTGTTGATGCATTTGATTCTCTATTCTACCCAGTTTAACACAGACTTCTACTGCCACCATAGCCTTCTGAAAACTGGGAGTTCGGAATGTAAACTCTGATACCACTCCTTCAAGATTTGGATTTTACTACATATAATCTTTGGAATATACAGGCTGGTATGATTCTACTGTGTGGATTTAATTGACACCTCATTTACATGGATTTTCTTTGAGACTAGCTTGATTTATTCAGATTCCTGTTTTAAAACAAGCCTTCAAGACCTCTAGATGATATTCTTTTTTTTAGCTGCTGTTCTTTATGATAGCCAGGTACTATCTGCTTTCTTCACTACACTTTGCTAGAGTGCCTGTGTCTTCAGTAATCTCTCTATGATGGCTTGTAGTGAGTACGATCAAGGCTGCAAATCTTTATGGGAGCAGACAGTCCTATCTTTCTCCTGTGAAGCAGCTTGTGGGTTTGAACCTCTGTCCTTTTGAATAGCAGCCCACTCCTTACCTGAAAGAGTAAAACATAGCACGGACAGAATTAAGAGCATGGGAGAATCTCATACTGGGTCCTTTTCTCCACATTAAATTCAAGTGGCATTTACTTTTCTTTGTAAAGAAGGGGGGGTTCAAAAAGAGGAAGAAAATATACTAGGCAATATTGGGTGGCAGAAAAAAACGGGGGAGGAGATAGCCTAAATAGTTCCAGGTCTGTCTGCTGACCCCTAAGAATATTTTCCAATAACATCGGATGCAGTGCCAAGCTCTGCCCCACAAGTCTGAAGTCTATTTTCAGAATTCCTTGGGGACTTTGTTCCTTTGCTCCCCTTGCTGTTCTGTTGCACTCCCTTTGGGTTATGCCCTGGTGTGTGTGTCGGAGGGGTGGGGGAGGTCAGACTGGGCACAATTCCCATTCTGTGTCTCGAGTGCTACCCCAATTGTGGGTCAGATGTTGTGTCTCATGGAGACTCTGACCCTTTGGTCCTCTCTGTGCTTAGGCTGCTCTGAGCAGAAATGCCATCCTCAAAGCTTGGTGGACCAGGATGCTCTTTTCTTCTTCTTCTTCTTCTTCTTCTTCTTCTTCTTCTTCTTCTTCTTCTTCTTCTTCTTCTTCTTCTCCTTCTCCTCCTCCTCCTCCTCTTCCTTCTTCTCTCTTTCTCCCCCTCTCTCCAACTCTTTCTCCCCCACTCCCTCCCTATTTTGCTCTGTGTGGTCTAGACAGACCCCCCACTCTCCACAGGCTACACCTTCAGTGCTGTCCTCTATAGTGCATTCTTCTGGGTTGGGGAGGTCAATGTATCTAGGATAGGGGCCAGACCTCCACACCTCTCTGTAACTTCACTGATTGATGCCAGTATATTGCCCTCGAGGCTTGGCACACGAGGTTAAGGTCTGGCCCTTCTCTCCCTTCCTTGTGGACACATAAACAGAACCATCCCTGTAGTGAGTTAGTGCCCTGTTCCCCCCACAATGCCTTCATCTCCCCCCCCCCTTTTTAATTATGTCTCTCTATATAAGATTGGCAGGATAAACAATCCTGAGGAGAAAGCAACAGAGCCAATGGCTTTAGAGGAACAGGGGAGAAGAGGAGTTGGAGAAAAGAGAGGAGAGAATCAACAAACTGAGGGGACAAGGGAACAAAAGATCTAAAATTGATGGTGAGGAGGGCACAGAATGCCTGGGGGGTTCAATCAAGTGCAATGGAGTCGAGAGGAAGTAGAGAGTTGAATGAAGGTCAGACATGATACTGGGACAGGAGGAAAGAAAAAGGAAATAGAGGAGAGAATTAGGAGGCAAAAACCATTTAAATAAACACAGGCAAGTCCATATGAAAATATATGAATATATAATGATAGAGTATAGGTCTCTGTAGATATATTTGTAGGTTAAGTATTAGGGTAGCAGTTGGACATGGGACCTCTTCTCAAGTCCTCCCTCAACGCAAGAACACTTCATTCTAATAAGCTGGCGTTCTGTGGTGCTTATTGACCTGACACGATGGCTGAAAACAAAATGCATCCATAAGCTAATGTGGTGAAGAAAGCTGATGGTGCCCAGCTATCAAAAGTTATAGCATCTAGGGTCTTAAAGGCTTGAAGCTAAACAAGTGGCCACCTAGCAGGGAAGCAACAAAGCCTACATGGAAGAAGCACATCAACCCATGTTATCATGGGGTGTCATGACAGGATCAGGAATTAGGCATCAGAAGACCCAAAACAAACAACTATTTTTATGAGAACAATGGGGATGGGAATGCAGACCCATGGCCCATCTGTAGACAATTGGACACCTTCTCACAGAAGGGTCAAAAAAAAGGGAAGAGTCAGTCATGGTGCAGCATCATACCAACAGAACACACAACATTCCTCTAGTTCTTTAATGCTTCTCCCCCCCCCCACCCTGACTGTGATGACCTTAGTTCTATCTTACAAACCTGGCTAAAACGGATCATGTACAGATAAGAGCTCTTGACACACAGAATCCAGGACAGATTAACCTCTCAAGAAAAATAATGGGAGCAGTGGTACCATGAGGTAGGGAAAACATGGGGGGAAAGGAGGGAGAAAGGGGGAACGAAGCTCAACCATTGACATACAACCCCCAACCCCCACCAAGAGTGACAAACAACAGAAAGATGGGTGAAGGGAGGCAGCAGGTGGTACAAAATATGAAAACAAAAATAAATTATCAAGGGTTCATGAGGGAGGGGAGAGAAAAGAGAGGAGCTGATAGCAAGGGCTCAAGTAGAAAGAAAATGTTTGGGAAAGTATGCTGTATAAATGTGCTTGATAAAATTGATATATAGACTGTTATAAGAGCTGTAAGAGTCCCAATGAAATGATTTATTAGATTTTTTAAAAGAATTAATCGATGAAATTTAAAAATGCACTGATGGAACAAATAGCTGACTAACTGCAGTTGGAGAATGAAGAAAAGACATTGGGTGGCAGGTGTGAGTTTGCATGCTTCCTATTCAGGGGTCTAGACTGAGGTTTCAACTCCACAGGGGTGTTTTGTCTAACTGTCTGGACTGTCACTTTTGCTGTCCCACAAACAATCTGTCACACCGTGAAACTTGCATATTTGGGGACAGAGATAGCACATACCACATGACACAATGTGCTGCCCTCGTCAATCATAATCCGTGGAAGGCAGATAATTGTTGAACTGAATGTCAAAAGCTTGCCAGTGTGTCCTGCCTGCTGAGTGACAGGTGATAACCTCCCTTAGCCAGAGTCGACTGGAAGACGCGCTTGTTAAAAGCACAAAGTATAAATGGCCAAAGAGTCTTCATACAGTAGCAACCTCTGCATGGTTCTTAGAAGAGAAAAAAATAAATACATTTTTTTTTTTTTGGAAAAGGCAAGAATGTGCTACCAGATGCAGCTTTTTGGCAGAAATAGCCTTAGTAATGTTAGGCTAGGTCTTGAAAAAGATCTAATTTTGATTTTGCTTTGTTCCCTCCTTCCCCCGACCCCCCTTCAACCTTTGTCATATCCAACTGTGCTAGTGAACCGCCTTTATAGCAAAGTGCACAATTTAAAGGGTAATAGAGTTAGCCTCTTGAATAATTCATTGCACACAATGCGATGTCCATTAAACATGCTCTCCTAAAAGTGATCCCGCTCAGTCAGAAGTAGGCCTCTGGGGGAGCTTCTCTTTGAAAAGATTCATACTATAAGCATTCTATTCATTTTTATCCACAAGAGAAAAAAAACAGTTGTGTGCTGTGGGGAGAGAAGCCGAGGCAAAAATATGGGCTTGCCCAAATCTACAGCGAAAGAAAGTCGATTCATGGTCGCCAGAGGCTGGGGGCCAGGGGGAGTGGGAAGTGACTGTCCGTGGGTATGGGTTTTCCCTTGGGAATGGTGAAAATATTCTCGAATTCGAGAGTGGAAATGGATAGACACCGCGGTGCCTGAAGATACAGTCACTTTAAAAGGGTGCCATGAGTGAAAGATGAAGTCTATGTTGGCAGACTTGTTATTCAGAAATACAACAAAACAAAAATATATGGGCCTGCCCACATGGAGAAGAGCCCTGGGGGGTGGGGAGGAGGGGGAGAGAATGCTCGAAAAGTAGAGGATCAAGTGAGGACTTCTGAAATGGAGCCTCAAAAGCTGGGCAAAGGGCAAGGTAGAGAACCGTCTCGGCCCCTCTGGAAACTCGATTTCGCTGAGACCAAACCTCGTGCCGGCCTCCCCGTGTCTGGAATCACCGCCCACGGGGTGTTCTTATTTTCCACTTTGGGAAAACAAGCGAGTTTTAGGGTCACGCTGGTCTAAAGGAGAAGAAATGGCTCCTTGCACCAAATGAGTTCGGATATTTGTGAGTGGGCAAACACTGGGGAGGAGACCCTGGGGTGAGGGGCTTGATCACAGTCCTCCCAAGAAGGGCTGCTCCTCCTTGCCTTCAATCATGGCTGCTTGCACACTCACTTTCATCTTTCCTAGGAGTGGTCAGGAATGTGTTTGCTTTCAAGTTGACTCAATTGAACAAATCTGTATTGGATATTTACTGCAGACTGCCTTCAGCTTCAGAGGACTGGGCGGCACGGGCAGATTTGCTAAGGCAACGCCAGCTCTTTGATCTTCCAGGGCTCTGACATCTGTTCTTGTCGTCTGCGCATTCATTCGCTCACAGCACAGGCCTCATCGCAAGACCAAGACATACAATCTGGGGGGCTCCAAGGAGCCGGGTGACTTGTGCAAAGCTAACAGAGTCAAGATTTATATTTCCTGAGCATCTCACTGATAAAAGCCAAGAGGCGATCCCCCCATCCGGAGGAGAAAATATTTTGGTGGAGAAAATTGTTTTAGAAATGACTTCTATATGTCCCAGCCTTGCTGGCCCTTGTAGGAGGTATGACGGCCCCAAGTATTGCTGTTAGCCTTCACATGGGGTTAAACAATCACGGCCACAAAGGTTCTCCAAGTTAAGGGACTGTCAGGTGGCAACATCTTATGGTGCTCAGAAACTAGCCCCTTTGGTCACCAGCTCGAGTCTCAGGCCACTGTGACGGATTCTGCCACTTTGAGAGTCCTGCCTCCAAGTTTGGCTGTCCTCTGCAGTGGCACCTCTGAGCTATCCCATGGATTAGGGAGGCCAGCATGACCACATGCCCAATCTCCAAGCCTGGGCCTATAAAAGCCACTTGCTTGACCTCTAATCTCCAAGGCCTTTCACAGGCACTACCCCTACAGTTTCTATCCTAGGATCTCAGATATAAGAATGTGTTTAGATATAAGAATGTGTTCTACCCTCCCCACCCCCACCCCCCGCCCTCCGTTCAACTGCCCATTTTAAGGTTCTCTATTCACTCTTGTCCCATAGGCTTTTGTATTTTGGAACTCTTTTAAAGGGGCTGGTGCAAATAATTGGTGCTTGACTATTAAGCTGAAATCACTGCTGATTGCAGCTGGATCTTGGTTGAAAACAGGGATGTTTTCATAAGAAGGATGTTTATTTGTGTTTTACTGACTAAGGTATTAGACTGTATGAATCATAACAAACTATGGATAGCTTTGGGCCGAATGGGACTTCTAAAACATTTCATCATGTTCCTGTGGAACTTGTACATAGATCAAGAGGCAGTTGTGTGCAGACAATGAGGGAGTACTGCACATTTAAAATCAAGAAAGGTGTATGCCGGGGTTGTATCTCCCCACTATACTTATTCAGCCTGTAGCTAAGCAAATAATCAAAGAAGATGGACCGTATAAAAATGAATGCGGCATCAAGATACGAGGAATGGATATTGACAACCTGCTTGATGCAGATGACACACCCGTGCTTGCTGAAAGTAAGGACAATTTAAAGCACTTGCTGATGATCAAGAATTGCAGCCTTCACTATGGATTACAACTCAACGTAAAGTAACCCCAAATCCTCACAACTGGACCCATGGGTGACATCATGATAATGGAGAAAAAACCGAAGTCGTCAAGGATTTCATCTTGCTAAGATCCACAACCAATGCTCATGGAAACAGCAGTCAAGCAATCAAATGGCACACTGCCCTGGGTAAATCTGTTGCAGGAGACCTCTTTAAAATGTTGAAGAGTGAAGGTGCTACTTTGAGGAGTAACGTATGCTTGACCCAAGCCATGGTATTTTCAATCCCCTCTTATGCATGAGGAAGTTGGACATTAAATAAGGAGGGCCAAAGAACGAGTGAGGCATTTGAATCGTGGTGCTGGAGGAATATTGAAAGCACCCTGGACTCTCAAAAGAATCAATAAACTTGTCTTGAAAGGTATATAGCCACAAGGCTTGTCAGAGGCAAAGATGGAGAGACTTCGTTTCACACACGTTGGACATGTTATCAGGAGAGACCCATCCCTGGAAAAGTCTATCACCCTTGGTAAAGAAGAAGAGCAGTGGGAAAGAGGAAGACCCGTGATGAGATGGATTGACCCAGTGACTCCAACAATGGGCTCGAGCGTAAGTACAGTGGTGAGGCTGGTGCAGGACCTGGTGGTGCTTCTTCCTTCTGTTGTACATGATTGTTATGAGTCAGAACCCAGTCGGAGGCACCGGCAACACCAACACTAACAGAAAGGCTGTGGAAGAAAGATCCGCATCTGTGGGAATTACAGCGAAGAATCGCCTGTGGAGCGGCGTCTACTCTGCAATACAGGCCTCATCATGAGGTTGTGCCAACTTTATGTCAATGAGTTATTCAACAGCCTGGCTTGCTGGTCAAGAACCTTTTCACCATAAATAGATGGACTTATTTCTGTACTCAGTTTTATTCCATCTGTCCATCCTCGGCCAGTCCCACCCTGTAGCTTGGTTGTAAGTTTTGAAACAGAACATAGAAATCCTCCAACTGTTTGTTTTCAAAACTGTTTGGGCTACTCGAGGTTAAAATACTGGAAACACTTCTTCCATCCACTTTGAAAAATCATGCTTTCCCCCTGAAATGGCACGGAAAGACCCCTAAGGAGAACAAGCCACAATGCCACAGCACATTGGCCTTTATCTGCTTATCTCCGATTTGGCTATTTTGGCTCAGTTTTAAAGTACAAAGCACTCCCCTCCACCATCCCCATCTCTCCTCTTCCCTCACCCCCCATCCCTGTTCTTTTTTTATGTGACACCACTGTCCCTTTGGGCATGTACAATATTTCTGTGTTTGTAAAACCCAGACTCCACATCCATATGAACATGGTAAAAAAAAAAAAAAAGACTCCTATGTTCCTTGGTTGCCAGTACCATGCTTTCTGAGCAAATTCTGTCATGATCTAAAAAAACGAAAAAACAAAAAATACTGGATTCCCTTAGAGTTTTGTATTTCTCATAAAAAGCAAGTGTAGGCCTTTGGCCAATTATTTCCACTTGAGGTTAATGTCTACAAGAAGTTTAACTCTTTCTAGAGGATTAAAACAACCAGCTCACAGCAGTTATAAAATGAAAGCAAGGAGAGAATCAGACGTTTTCCATTTTAAATGTCAGAGGTGATGCATGTCTCTGAAAAGGATTTTTGTTTTCATTTGACATCAATAAAAGGCTTTAAAACTCTAGGCTCTGGAGATAAACTCCTAGTGGCTCCTATCTCTGGACACGACCCCACAGTTTCAGATGCTTTGCAGAACTTAAGCATTGAAATGTGCATTGCTCCCTTTAAAAGGCTGCTGCGGCCTTTTTGGGTTGTTTCTGGTAAAGATATTCCACTTCCATAAAGACAGCGAGTGTTTTCGAGACTGTTACCGAAAAGCACACGGCGCCGTTAAGAAGCAGAGGCTGCTCTCCGAGTCATCTTCAAGACAGGGGGCACCTTTGAACCCGCTGTGGTGTGGCCACCGTGTTGTCCATTTCCTTGAGGGCTTCCCTTGTTTCCGCTGACCCTCGACTTTACCAATCAGGATGTCCTTTTCTAGGGAGAGGTCCTCTCTGAGGGCATACCCAACGTAAGCCAGGGAAGTCTCCCCACTCCGGACACAGAACGCACAGAGCTGCTCTTCATCGTGGCTCTACACAGGTCATCGGTTCCCCTCGAAGGGCCCGGTCGGCTTTCTCAGGGGGAGCCCAAGAGCAGCAGCGCAACCCAAGAGCAAAGCCGGCACACAGCAACAGAGCCACAGCCCCTGCTTCCCGTCCTGGGGGCCCAGCTTCCCCCACGGCGAAAGAAGTCAAGTCCTGGACACTAGGCTCCTCCCGACAGAGGCACCGAGTCGTAGCAACTGCGGGGCCGTCATTCTTTTTATTTTCTGTCACCGAAACGTCTCTCACAAAATACGCTGTGATGCAAAGAACCTTAACTGGGAGACCTCACTTTGGGAAGGCTGAAGGTGTCCCATTTTAAAAGGGAAAACGTGAAGATCCCGCACATCCAGAAGCTTGGAACCCTTTGCATGGAATCAAAAATAAGGCAGCTTTAATTCAGAAACGCATTGTTCAAATACCTACAGAAATACCAACCAGCGGGCTAGTCTGGAAGGAAGCAGTCAGTGTGATCATCACCTCCCCGAAAGGGAAGCAGAATATGCAACCTCCTTTATTTAGGTTCACATACAACCCCAGTTGTAAGGTTATGACCGATTTAGAAAAAATATATGTGTGTGTATTTTTAGACTCTGTTTTGCAAGACACCCAGTAATATGTCAAACATTGGGATCAGATTTGATGACAAATCATGCTGACCACGAGAAGCAGCAGGTGGTGTGATGCTAAACATGTTTTGGGTGTGTCGGATTATTAAAAACCCTCTGGAATAGCAGAGAGGTCACCAGAGGTACCGGCCATGTCCTTTTTCATAGCAACTGTGCATGTCCTTTGCATTTGCTTTTCCTTCCATTTGATTTTCTCTGCTGGATTTTTTTTTTCCTGCCTCTTTCCTCCTTCCAGCGTGGACACGCCACAGTGCCTTCTCCAAGGGTCAGATTCCCCTAAGACACAGGAGCCCCATCATCTTTCTCTCCTTGAGAGTCTTGATTCTCAGTATCAGCCTGTGCTTCACCCATAAATTGTTTTCTCGGGAGTTTTCCTTTCTTCATCCTATTGAAAACACTCCAGGAGAATAGGTCAAAGGAATGTGACTCCCTGCAAACCAGTCTGCTTGGTTAAGAACGGCCTTCACTTGTGGGTAGTGATCCTTACAGGGCCCATGTGGCAGACGATACTTCCTCTGCGTCGGGTAACGCCAACACGAAATTGGTGAGTCTCCCAGGAAGGTTAATATTAAGCATGTAGCAAAAGTCTACCAGCAAAGCTATACAGATTAGCCCTGTTGTTCCAACTCAAAGTTTCTAGGAATTGTCTCTGAAACACTGGCGCATGATGGTGGAGTCTATGGAGGTCTGTTAAAGCGCATGGGTCCTTCTAGAACCACACTGGAAATGTGGCCTTTTGAAATGCACCTAGTGTGGCCAAGAAATGATTTTTTAAATTTAATTTCAATAACTTAAATTTTTATGTGATTGTAGTATAAACTATTTTCCTTTCAGTCATGTTACTGTTTGTAGTGAACGCTATGGTTTCTGTCAGACAGAATGCTATTGGAGGCTTGAATCTATCCCAAAGGAAATCCTGGTACTCTTTTCCCAGGAAGATTATAAGCTCATAAGTCAGTCCACAGAGACAACCTTCTACTCCCTGGTTTGGAGAGTAGCAACTGAGATCTCAAGAGCTCCTGAGAGGCAATCTAACACTAGGTCTCTTCCTGTCTGGAGCAAAGAATAACGACAAAAATTGAAGACACATGTAGATAATTAATCCAGTAGTTTTATGGACCATGCAAACACCAGTCTCCATGACCCTGAGACCAGAAGAACTAGCTCATGCCCGGCTATCACTTCCAGCTGCTCTGAAAAGAATCACCTAGCGGGTCCTAAATAGAGTAGGAGAAAAATGTGGAACAAAATTCAAAATCATAAAAAGATGAAGCTTACTGGTCAGAGACTGGCAGAACTCTTCCAATGAGGAGCCCTCCTCAGTCTTCATGTCTAGCAATGAATTAACTCCTGACTCAATGTTTAACCAAACAATTGACAGATTCACGCTGGTCGACAACAATAACACTAGTAAGGTATACACATCTTAGAATAATCAACCTTTGGAGATCAAGAGGGCAACATTTACCAAGGACAAAAATTCAGGTTAGGAAACAAAGAGAAATGAGAGACAGGAAACATAAGAAAGTAGAATAAATGATACTGCCTTGAGAAGATTGCAATGACTGAGAAGAAATTTTAAAAAGTATGAATTGTTGAGTGTAAAACCGATGGTCTATTCTGTCAACTTTCATCCAATTCATGAAAAAAAAAAGTTATATATATAAAATCTTGGGGCTGAGCCCCAGTGGCATAGAGGTCGATGTGGGACTGCGGCCCACTGGCTAGATGGTTCAAATCTAGCAGCAGCTCTCCAGGAGCAAGGCTGGGCCTCCCACTCCCACCAGAGGGCAGTGATGCAAAAAGTAAAATAAAATCTTATGGGCCAGTTCTATCTGTCACAAAGGGTCACTATAAGTCAAAGTAAATCGACGGCATGCAACAACGACATGATTACTTTTCTGTGCTGTTGTTGGATTGGGGAAGAGAACGTTCTACTGAATCCCAAAGAAGTAGCTGGGCAGTGGTGGTGACAGGAGAGCATCCAAGAGGTTTCTGAACAGCCACAGTTTCCTAGCAGGAAGAGGAGTTTTACAGAATGTTGACAATCCATAGCATAGACTGCCAGGAAAAAAAGAACAAACCTGTCTCAGAGAAGTACAGATAAAATGCTACTTAAAAATCTCGGGTGGTGAGACTTCACCTCATGTACTTTGGAAATGATATCAATAGGACTAGTCCCTGGAGAAGGACATCTGTTTGGTAAAGTAGAAAATCAGCAAAAAAGAGAAACGCCCTTGTGTTAGCCCGGGTTGACTAAAGAAACAAACCCAGGGAGACTCATGCGTGTGTAAGAGAGAACTTTATATGAAAGAGCAATTGTACATTAAGAAAACATTGCAGCCCAGTCCTGGTCAAGCCCACATGTCCAATACCAATCTATAAATTCCTCTTCAGACTTAGGCAACACATGCAATGACGCAGAATGCACGAAGTTCATCAGTCACTGGGTAGAAAGTCTTGAGGATCCAGAGGCAGTGGAAGCATCTCAGCGCTGGAGTGGGTCTCCATGTGGCTCCTCTGGCTCCAAGGTTCTGGCTGCCGTCAGCAAAGCTCCATGTGGCTTGTCAACAGGAATGTCTCACAGGAAGTGTGTCTCTCTGGCCTTCATGAGCTATTTATGTCCTCCGCGCCTCTAAAGGACGTCATCAAACTGCGCTGTGATAGGCTAGATTCCACCCCTTTGCAAGTTGACAGATTAGGGAACTGCCACAGCCCTCCATGAGATGGAGTGACACAGTAGATAAGACCATGAATCTAAACATGGTGAGGATGGCACAAGACGGGGCAGCATTTTGTTCGGTTGTACATACAGTCATTGTGAATCAGAACTGAGTCGATTTAACAATAGCAACTACCGCCTTTAGCCTGGATTGTGCTCCATCTTAAAGAAGACAAAACATCTCACACTTGGACCCATTAGTAATGTGGAGAAGACATTGAAGCTGTTGAGAATTTCATTTTACTTGGTTCTACAATCAACACCCAGTCATGAATCCAAGTACACTTGGCAAATGTACTACAAAAAGTCTCTTTAAAGTATTAAAAAAACAAACTTGTTACTTTGAAGACTAAAGTTCTCGTGACCCAAGACATGGTATTTTAAATCACCTCATCTGCATACAAAAAACTGTAAATGGGCAAAGAAGACTGAATAAGAATCCATGCTTTTGAATTGTGGTGTTGGCAAAGAATATTGACTATACCATGAAATCCCAGAAGAATGAACAAATCTATGCAGGAAAAAGTACAGCCAGAATGCAACTTAAAAGGGGACATGAAAAAAAGGGGGGGGGGACATGATGAGCCTTCATCTCCTGTACTTTGAACGTGTTATACGGAGAACCAGTCCCTGACCAAGGCCATCAAGAAGGCTTGGTAAAGAGAGAGACTCAACCAGATAGATTGACACACTAACAGCAACAATGGACACAAGCATAGTGTGCCTGTGGGAATGGTGGAAGACTGGGCAGTGGGCTGGGCAGCATTTCATGCGGTCACGATGAGTCAGCAGCAGTTTGACAGCACCTACCACCACCACTACCACTCCTAATATGAAATGTTTTCAAAAATATTGACATCTCTGTGATTGTCGTAATATAATGTTCTTCACAAGGACTCCTTGGGGGTGGCAAACCATTAGCCCACGTGACTGCTAACTGAAAGGTTAAGGGCCACCCAGAGGCATATTGGAAGAAAGGCCTGATGATCTATGATAAAAAAAAAAATCACTCATGGAAAACGCACTGTTCTCTGAATCTTGCCGGGTAGTCAGGAGTCGGAAATAATGGCTTTGGCTTTTAGCTCCCTGACAAATGTTACTAAAGTCCAGACAGTGGTTGGGGTTAGTTGCTGTGGCTTTGGCCCCAACTCAGGAACCTTAAATCTGACAGAAGAGAACAGAACATTGCCCAGTCTTGCGTCCTTATCATGTTTGCTGGTATCTTTAAGCTCGTTGCTGTGGCTATTGTGTCAATGCACTTGATTGAGGGTTTTCACTGGCCCTCTTCAAGTGACTGCATATGATGCATCCAAAATATGAGAGTGAAATGCCACCATCCTTGCTTCTAAGGAAATTCTGTTTTATTTATTCTAAGACTGATTTTTTTTTATTCATTTGGTAGTTCATTACTCTTTGCGAACAGTTGGAAAGCATCAAGTCTTCTTCTGGCTTCCTTTTTCATTATCCTGCTTTCCTACGCATGTTTGCCAGATGGACACTGACCAAAAGCAAAGGATGCCAGAAAAAAATATTTATCGATGTTTTCTTGACCTGTATTTTATGCCTACATCAAGGCCTTCAACCGTGTAGATCATAATACATTATAGCCAACATTGCCAAGAATGGTAACCGCAGAACACTTCATTGTGCTCATGTGCAAACTGTACATGGATCAAAAAGAAGTTATTTTAATAGAACCATGGAATACAGCAAAGTGTAAATGTAAAATAGGGTCATATATGCTCACCTTACTTATTCAATCTGCATGCTTACAAAGCGATCTGAGATGGCAGTCGCTATGAAGAAGGATGGCTCGACAGACCTGGAGGGAGACTCATTAAGAACCTCTGACACGGAGGTGACACTATCCTACTTGCAAAAAGTAAAGGCAACTGATAAACTTCCATGTGGATTATACTCGAATGTGAAGGAAATGAAAATCTTCACAGCAGGACAGGATACATGGAGAAGAAATTGAAGTTGTCAACAATTTCATTCTGCTTGAATCAAGAAATTCCCAAGGACGCAGCAGGTGGATTTAAGCTAAGCCTTGCAACAACTCATAGGCTAACGTGGTACAGCTCTGGTACATCTTTCCATTCAAAAGGTTCTTCATGCTTGAAAGGCATCGCTCTAGCCTAAAGAATCTTTTGCCATTCCGTCGAGCGGTTTAGTGGTTCAGCAGTGGGCTGCTAAGTGAAAAGCCAAAAGTTCAAACCACGAGCTGCTCTGCCAGAGAAAGACCAGGCCTCCTCCTCCGGTCAAGAGTTAGGGTCTTGAAAACCCACAGAGGGCAATTCTTTTCTGTCCTCTAGAATGGCTATGAGACAGTGTCGAATCCAGGGTGTGAGTGTGGGGGAGTTTTTTAAATGCAGCTAAGAGAGGGGTGCTCTGCCTCCAAGAAGCCCTGAGCTTGGCATCATCCAGGAGCATTTGGATGTTCTACGGAAGAGCTGAGTGATCTAATCTCCCGTGGTCTTGGCCAGGTTCAAGGTCTGGGGTGGGGCCATCCTTGCCACGCGTACTATTCATCACCACGGTGACAGGAGACGCATCATTGCCCCAAGTGAAAGGAGGAACGTTGCGAGAAGTCAGGGTCAGGCGTCTCTGACTTAGGACCTGAGAAGTCCCTGTGGAATCGAAAGTGTTGCCGGCGTGCGTTAAAATATCTAGAAATTTACCTCAGGCTTCCTCAGCATTGGTAATGTTGAGCTTTGGGGCAGACAGCTTTGTGTTGTCAGAGCTGACCTGGGCAATTTCAGGTGGGTGTCAGCAACCCTGACCTGTACTCACTGAGGCACAATTTAGGGACCCTCTAAGACAGAGTGGAATTGTCCCTGTGGGTTCTGAGACTGTGCCCCTTTATAGGAACAGACGGCCTCATCTTTCTCCTGAGAAGTAGCTCACGGGTTTGAATTGCTGACCTTTGGGATGGCAGCCAATATGTAGTTGACTGTGCCGCCTGGGTTGCTTAGATGCCAGAAATGCCTGTTGTGACGATAAAAAGTGGCTCCAGGCATTGCTAAAGTATCCCTAGTGGAGAGAGAAAATCACCCCCGTTGAGAACCACTGATGTACAACCTTAAAATATAGTCTGTGACATGAGCGGACTGTCATTGCTTACATCTTACACTGGAAAAGACATGGACTTTGGAATCTGACATATCTGAATTCAGATCCTGGCCTCACAGATTAATGGTTATGTGACTTTGGGAAAGTTGTTGAACATCTCTTAGTCTCAATTTCCTAACCTGTAAAATGGAGCAAAACATCTCATTGAGATCTGTGAGGACTAAGAAAACAAAGTGGTACCTGGCTATCAAAAGATGGGGCATCTGCAATCTTTAAGTCTTGAAGATGCACAAGCGGCCACCTAGCTGAGAAGCAACAAAGCCCACGTGGAGGAAGCACACCAGCCTGTGTGATCATGAGGTGTTGATGGGATCAGGTATCAGGCATCAAAGGCCCAGGATAAAAAAATCATAATGTGAATGAAGGGGCTAGTTCGGAGTGGAGGTCCAGAGTCAATCTATAAGCAATTGGACATCCCCTTACAGAAGGGCCATGAGAAGATGGGCCAATCAGGGTGCAGTATAGCATCGATGAAACATACCATTTTCCTTTGATTCTTTAACGCTTCCTACCACCACCACCCCATTTTCATGACCCCAGTTCTGCCTTACAAATCTGACTGGATCAGAGCATGTACATGGGTACAGATAAGAGCTGGAAACACAGGGAATATAGGACAGATAAACCCTTCAGGAGGGGAAGGGGAAGGTGCAGGGAGAAAGGGGGAACCAACCACAATGACCTATCCATACCCCCCTCCAGGAGGCTGCACAACAAACAAGTGGGTAAAGAGAGACATCAGACAGTGCAAGACATGAAAAAATAACAATAATTTATAAATCGTCAAGGGTTCATGAGGGAGGGAAGAAGGGGGGGAGGAGGGAGAGAAGGAGGAAATGAGGATCTGAGACTAAGGCCTCAAGTAGAAAGAAAATGCTCTGAGAATGATGATGGCAACAAGTGTACAAATATGCTTAAGACAATGGATGGATGTATGGATTGTGATAACAATTATACAAGCCCCCAATATAATGATCTTTGAAAATAATAAGAAGAAGGCAACAAGGTGACCATTAAGCATCAGTTTATCCAGTTGGCTAATATCAAACCCGTTCTTGTCATGGTTTCATACCACAGGTCTGTGGATTTACAGGGACTTTGTTATTTCTTCTGTTCTCTATGATGGTGTAACAGATCGCTGAAGTCATAGGTTTCAAACCCTGACTTTACCCTTCAGTTGTACTATCTAGGCAAGTGGCTTTAATTTTGAAGCCGGAGTTTCCTCATCTGTAAAAAAAAAAAAGAGGGGGGAGGTTGGAGGGAACTAAAGAAAGACTTGTTATAGGAATGACACAACATGTATAGGGGCTAAGCTTATTAACTATTCCTGTGTACTACTAAGGAACTCAGAGGATACTGTGGGTTAGATATGCGCTACAAACCTAATGAGAAAAATGAAGCTATCTTTGACTCTGGGAAAGATTTACAAAGTCTTAGTTCCAATAAGTCAGAATTAAGTCAGTGGCAGTGGGTTTGATTTTGGCCTAGGTCTGGCTTGCCTCACATACTCGGGTACAAACAACAATTTATCAAATTGAAAGGAAAAAAAAAAAAAACATGGTCTGTCTCAACCTTTCTCCTGTCTCCCCACTGTGAGGAGCTTTTTTGGAATCTCAGAGCCTCTCACACTGCTTTATGCCTGCCAGAAAGACTGTCTACAAATTGGCATTAACTTTGATGGCAGTCAGTCAGTTTGTTTGCTTTAAGTATGTCATCCATTCCTCCTGATTAGCTCTTAAAAACCCCTCTCCTTGTTACTGGAAGATCTGCCCAAGTCTCCCTGGGATGCTCTGTTCCCAGCCCCACTGCAGCATCTGACACACTGAAAACCAGTCTTTCTTCCACACCAGACCACTAACGTATAGGAACTACCCAACCTCCACCACCGTTAGGGCCTGGGACTCAACCACAGACTCTACTGAGTGCCTCCTGAGCCCACCCTCCAGTTACTTCCTCCCAGCCAGGAGCTTCCCCCTCCTCTCCACCCTCCTTCTCCCAGGTCCTGAGGGTGCTTGGCTGCACTCCTCACTAGCTTTGAACTGGAGGTTGCTGGAGAGAGACATCAGGACCAGGTACCAACCCCATGTGTCTATCTGCTAGCCCCCTGAGAGGGTCTCTGGGTCATTAGGAAGCTAGTCTTCTTAGAGCAAGGTCTGGCCCTGCTCAAAGACCATCCAATCCCCCAGATCTCCCTTTCTTCTTTCCTCCCCAACATTTCACACCTTGATGCCTGCTCTCTCCCACTGCACCCTTTCATGACCTCCATCCCCACTACCTGGACCACCCAGACTAGGCGCTTGCCTCCCTTCCCCTCATGACTCATGCATTCCACTCTTGAAGGCCAAGCATTCCTTTCTCTAGGGAGTCTTCCCTTACTTAAGAATGAGAGTGAGTTCATCATTGTAAGTCCACTCAAACCACTTGGACATAAACCTGTTGGTGACTGTTTCTTTTTTAAAGTATAAATTCCCTTGGATCAAGAACAGTATTCCCTGCTCATCATCCCTGCTACTAGGTAAATAATCCATAAATCTCTGTTGAATTCATGACAGGAGAAAATGGGGCATAGAGAACATCAAGCGTGATAAACAAGGGCGGGGTTTCTTCCCCTCTTTGGTCCTGCCACCTTCACTTCCACTCCCACCCATGGCTGAGAAAGTCTCTTTTGTAAGAAACAGAAGTTCTGTTAGCATAAGAGCTTATGGATACCATGCTAAATGGTTACTGTTTGAAAGAGCAGGACGATTCGGAACAGTTTGGAGGCATTTCTCTGGAGATATCACTGAGACTAGAATGCTGGTCCCTCAGACTGAGGGCAGTTGACTGAGATCAGTGAGCCCCTGAGAAGGCCCATCTGAAGACAATGTGGGTTATGGGGTGATGAGCATGGATCTAGGTTAGCCTCCAGGGTAAAATCATTTGAGCTAGCAGTAACCTGATGGAAAAATGGAAAGGTATCTGGGTGTGTGAGTCTTCATCAGTATTAAAGAGAGAGATTTTCCTTCTGGAAATACCTGAACCTGGAAACCTACCCCCAGCAAAAAGCATCTGGCAGAAATCTATGAAGGAAACATCGCATACAAATGAGAGGAAGTGGCCATTGTGGTTCATCTGCTGTGGCTCTGCACTATCCCGGTATCAGTGTGTTACAGAGAGAGGGGAGGTTTGTTACCACTCTCCAGTCCCCAAGGCACAACCTCAACCCTGCCAGCGCAGTGAACAGGCCAGGGCCTCAGTCATCTTTCCCATCAGGTCAGGTAGGTAAACTGAGGTATGGTGGAGCAGGGGCAAGAACAGCAAAAATGGATTTTAATGTGAGTTTGGCCAATAACTGGCAATGTACCTGTTAGGCATTTTACCCACAAAAGTATGTATTTAAGTTCTGGCCTCTCTGTCTGTGGATGTGATCCTGTTTAGCAATAAAGGAGTTTCTTTTGCTATGTTAATAAGGCTACACTAATGAAGCGTGAATCTTAAACTGAATCATATCTGTGTTATAAAATGTTCAGAATGGACACAAAGACACAAAGACACACACACACACACACACACACACACACAGACACCCCAAGGTAGAAACACGCCAAGAAAGGCCAAGGAACTTGCAGGAAGACCCTCCTCACCAGCTCATACCCTTCCAGCTTCCAAAAAAAAGGGTGAGAAAATCAATTCCTCCTTTTGGAAGCCACCTACTTGTGCTAGGCTTTGTTATGACAGCACAAGGTAACTTAGAGAGCATCTTTAAAAACAGAAAAAGGCATAGCTTTCTAAAAGGTGGACGTAAGCCACTTGAGCAAGCCCATCATGGTCCCCAAAGGACTTCCAGCACTTCTTTCCCAGGTTGAGCTCCAAATCTATACCCAAAGGAAAATGTTGCTGTCATTGCATTAACTCGTCCTCACAGGACCCCACAGTGTGCTCCATGGGAGTTTATTTGGGCTGTAAGCTTGATAGAAATCAGTTGCCAGGCCTGAGCCTCCAGTCAACTCCGCTTCAGGGAACGTGAACCCAGACACACATCTACACGAAGAGAAAGATGCACAGATTGGGAATGGGAGGAAACAAGGGAAGCCTGATTGTTTTTAAAGTAGCCTGAGCCTGTATTCTGAGCCTCTGGGAGGATGGGTACCTAAGGTGAGTCTCTTCTTCTCCCACTGGGGGCCACTCATGCGGCTTCAACAGCACCCACCGTCCTTTGGGAATAAATGAGGCTCCAGCAGAGTACAAAGAAATAAAAAGTGGAAAAGGTCAGGTATCAGAACAAAAAGTCATATTGATGTGAATGAGGGGAAGAGGCAGAGTGGAGACCCAAAGTGGTCTTACAAAAGGGTCACAAGGAAGAGATGAGCCAGTCAGGGTGCAGTATAGCTCAGAACAAATATACAACTTCCCTCTAGTTCATTCATGCTTCCTCCCGCCTCCCACACTATCATGACTCCAATTCTACTTTACAAATCCGGCTAGACCAGGGCATGTACACTGGTACAGGTAAGAGCAAACAACACAGGGAATCCAGGACAGATAAACCCTTCAGGGCCAATAATGAAAGTGGGGATGCTAGAGGAAAGTGGGAGGGACCAATCACAATTATATATATATATATATATATATATCACACACACCCAGGAGAAAAGTGGATTAAGGGAGACAGTGTGGTCTAAGACATGAAAAGAATAATAATTTATAAATTATCAAGGGTATATGAGGGAAGGAGGGCAAGGAAGGAGGAAAATGAACTTATTCCAAGGGCACAAGAGGAAAGCAAATGTTTTGAGACTGATGAAGGCAACAAATGCACAAATGTGCTTGACACAATGGATGCATGGATGGATTGTGAAAAGAGCTGTATGAGCCCCCAATAAAATGATTTTTAAAAGACCTCCATTATCTCTACCCGCCTACTCCCATCACCACAAATACTTCCTGGGCTCCTCAACATTTCTCACTGGTTGAAGGGCATGGCCATTTTGGTCAGGAACATGTGTTCTTTAAATTCCTTCCTGAATTTCCCTTTGCTCCATTTCAACAATGAATTTCTATCTAGGCTTGGAAAGTCCTCTCCTCCCCGGGGTGGGGGGTGGGTTGGGGTGGGGGCACTCTGGCATGCTCATTATAGGTCTATTTTTAGGTGGATGCTCTTTGCCCCTCTTCATCGTCTGTCAGCCAAGCTATTAAACAGGGGGTGATCCATTAAAAATGTCAACGGTGGAAATAAAGTTGAGCACATCGATAGTCCTTTTTAGCATTCCTGCATGGTTATTTTGGGGAGGCACCTTTCTATTCTAAAGTGGTGAGCCAGCTGAGGCCAGCCCTTCACACATCTTTCCAAGCATGCGCTGGGGCGGGGTTGGGGGGAGTGTCTATGATTTTCTCCCTCCCAGCCACGTCCCCGAGCTTGCCTGTCTTGTGTTACAGTGGCTCTGGAGCAGCATCCAGAACCCTGGCACAGTTACCCAGACAGAGTCACACCCCCGACCTTTATTCGGATTCACAGAAAGAGGCCCCATGACTCTTGCAGTGGCAAAGCAGCCACATTCACCTACAGGTGTGCAAGGTGAATACGGGGCACCTGCTAGCATTCCGCACATTGGAGTTAACTCACCACGACTTCCTTCAGAGGAGGACAGTGTAGAAACTGGGGCAGAGAGAGTCACTTTACGGGGGAGAAACCTGACAGGCATTACCCTAGCCAAGTGAGCAAAGACCTTCACAATGGCACGTCACCTCAACAGTATACATCTTTGCTGTGATGGCAAGAGAAGCCACTTTACCTCTGTGGTCTTCTTTCTAACCCCCCCCCCAATTTTATAAATAAATAAAATAACTTCATTCCAGTTGTGAGGGGAAATATCAAACAAATTCCACCAGAACAGTCACCTGCAAAGACATTGGACTCCCAGTACTCCAGGAAACTGCCCAGGTCATCCAAAAAACAGACTGTCACAAACCATTTCAGCCAAGAGGAGCCTGGGACATGACAAGGTACTGCAGTGTGGCAGCCTGGAAGGGGTCCTGAGACAGACAAAAGAATTTGGGTAAAACTTAGGAAATCTGAAACAAACTATGGACTCAGGGCTTTAGTTAGTAAAGATGTATGAACATGGGTTCATTTGTGTGGTAAAGCGAAATCCCAGGACCTTGGGAAGAAGAGCCCCTAGGGCAACCCACTTCAGATCTCTGTGGGAAGTGCTGGAGGCTGAGACCAGAGGCTGAGGCAAGGAGACTGTGAGGCAGAACAGAGGAACAGTGAGGAGACTCTGAGACTGGGAAATAGAACAACGGGCAAGTTTCCTGACACACACCTATACACACGTCCCAGGCTGTTGGCTGTCCACCCATCATTCTTCGTGTTTTCTGATCCTGGCTTGTAGTAAGATATGACATTCCTTATCCCTCCCCACCTCAGCATGCATTCTGTGTAGTCATTGCCACCCATGATCAAACCCAGCACGGAAGTAGAATGCCGTGGGAAGAAGAGCGGGTCTCGGACGAGGCAAAGAAGGATGGATGGTGGAGGCATGTCAACCTCTGCCTCGGGCTAGACAGAAGGCAGAGTGGTCAGACATGACCTCCACGTCATTTTCTCAATTTGTTGTACCAAAATGCACCGTGGTACTGTCAATACTAACAACAGGGGAAACTGGATGTGAACGAGAGGATTCCTTGCGCTGTCCTTGCATTATTTTTTTGTAAATCTGAAGCTGATGTTAAAAAAAAGTATTATATAAAAACAAAGATGAGTCCATTTACAGAGGCACAGAACCCTTGAGTAACAGCATTACACACCGAATACGATATTCAAATGACCAATAAAAAGTTGCTCAGAATCATTCACCTTGTTGCTCTCAAGCCCATTCTGACTCGTGGTGACCCTATGGACTGAGAAGAACTGTCTCTGAAGGGTTGCCAGGCCTGCCGGTCTTTACCAGAGGAGAAAGCCTGGCGTGAATAGCACCCATGCGCCACCCAGGCTCCTCTCAACATCACCGGGCATACAAATCCCAAACTCAATTCATTCTGACTCATGGCATCCGTGTAGAAAAGAGTGAACTGTGGCACGGTGTGTCCAAAGCAGTAAATCTTCACAGAAGCAGACTGCCGCATCTTTCTCTCGAAGAGCAGCTGGTAGATTGGAACTTGGTTGTCTCAGCAACCAAGTCTTCACACATTGAACTACCAACGCTCCTTTATTAAGCATCCAAACCAAACCCACTGCCATGGCATCAGTTTCAATGTATAGCCATCCCGTATAGGGTTTCCAGTGTTATAAATTGTAGCAGAAGAAGATAGCCTCGTTTTTCTCCTGAAGAGGAGTTGGTGGGCATGAGCTGTTGACCTTGTAGCTATCAGTCCAAGGCTTGCCCAACAGCACCACCAGGGGTCTTTTCATTAGGCAGCAGGGGAACACAAATTAAAAGTGTGAGACAACACCGCCCGTGTGTGGAAATGGGTAAAATTGAAAAGATGGACAAAACTGTGTTGGCTATCATGAGCAACTGGAACTCTCAGACATCACTCAATGGCACGACCGCTTGGGAATTTCATCTGACAATTGCTACCTGATGGCCTACTAGTGAAATCTCTTGGACAGACTCAAGAGAAGTGAATCCACATACTCACAAAAGGTTTCTGTAAGAATATACATAGCAGCTTCCCTCACAAAAGCCCAAATCTGGTAATAACCAAGATGTCCATTAGCAAGAGAATATCTAAGTGAATGGTGGTACATTCAAACCATGAAATACTGCATACTTGTTTTGAAAATATTACCGAGTCCCACAAAAATATCGATGAATCTCAAAACCATTTCTGTTGAGTGAAGGAAGTCAAACACAAAAGGTTATATAGTCTCTGATTCCACTCGTGTGAAGTTCAAGAATAGTTCAAACGCATCATGGTGATAAAAGTCATAATGATGACTGTCTTGTAATGGAGACTTTTCTGAGTAGAAAAATGTTCTGTAGCTGCAGGTGATAGGTGACTCCACAGGTGCATATGTTAGTTGACATGCACCTGGCTACACCTAAGGTTTGTGCAAGGTTTCAAATGCAAATTATTACATTTGAAAGGAAAAATGAGCTGTTGCACGTTGTACAAAGAGCCTTGGTAGCACTCTTAGATGGGCATTGGACTACTATAGAGACACTGGGAGCCGCTCAAGGGGAGGGGAATCAGGCTAGCTGCTTCCATAAAGATCGACAGCCTCAGAAGGGTCACGTGTGTGGCATTCGACGCCACTGCAGTGTGATGACACACCGTACCTCGGTATGCTCTCTGCTATATAAAAATCATCTTTATTTCTTGCAAACATGCTAGTAGGAATGTGTTGAAAGTTCACATGCTTTGAAAGGAAGAGCATGATAAAATTCCAAGGATTCATGGTCCGATGTTAGAAAAACAGAAATGTTTTGGCCTCACATTCATTTGGGAGTACTTTTGAGAGCCTGGATTAAATAACAATTTTCTGCCTTCTTCTTTGAATTTTGAAGCAGCACAATCGCTTACATACAGTATGTGGGTGAGCATAGGATCTTACAAAAGTCCATTTTTACCCCAAACGAAAAAGGCAGACTTTGCATATGCATATGTTTACATAGGCAGAATCATTGATAAACGCCTTGACCCATTGACTTCCAGTTGATTCCAAATCACAGTGACCCCAAGTGTGTCTGAGAAGCACTGTGCACCCCAGGGTTTTCAAGGGCTGATTTTTTTAGAATTAGCTCACAGGTCTTTTTGTCAAGATGCTCTGGGAAAACTCAAACCTCCAATCTTGTAGTTAGCAGCCGAGTACAATGAACCATTTGCCACCCAGGAACGCCAATGGATAGCTTCAATGCAAACTCAAACTCCAATCCGAATGTCAACTCATTGCAATTGTATAGGACCCGGTAACTCTATCCCTGTGAGTTTGCTAGATAATTCACAACCCCATCTTCCTTCCCAGAGTAGCTGAAGGTTTTCAACGACTGAACTTATGGCTAGCAGTCCAATGTCTGGCCACGATGACACTAGGGTTTCTAACTAGGGTTTCTCTTAACGTCCTTTAAGTGCCATAGCAAAATACCTCCCTCCCCTACCTCCCAGCTTGTTTAGATAAGTTTAAGAACTTTTCCAGCTGATTCCATTTTTTCCACTCTAGCTCTTTTTTCTTTTAAAAATCATTTTAATGGGAGCTCGTACAACTCTTTGTGTGTGTGTGTGTGTGTGTGTGTGTGTGTGCTTTGTGGCATCACTGCCCTGGTGGGAGTAGGAAGCCCAGCCTTGCTCCTGGAGAGCTGCTGCTGGATTTGAACTGTCAACCCTGTGGGCCGCAGTCCCGCACACAATCACCACACCACTGGGGCTCAGCCTCATACAACTCTGATCATGATCCCCTCATACATTCATTGTCAAGCACTTTTTGTACATTTGTTTTCCTCATCATTCTCAAAACACGTGCTTTCTACTTGAGCCCCTGGCATCCCCTCCTCATGCTCCTCCCCTTCCCCTCCCGCTCCCCCATGAACCTTTGATAATTTATAAATTATTTTGTCATATCTTACAATGTCCAATGTCTCCCTTCATTCACTCCAGCTGATTTCTTACTGATTCATATCTCCTGATTCTGTAGTTTTGAGAGCTAGCTGAACCCCAGGTTCCATTCTGAAAGCACCTAGTGAGAAACACTCCCACTTCTCTTTGTCCCCAGTACAAATAGAGCTTCGGAGGCCATGCAAGAGAATGAGCAATGCAGTGGGCTGGCAGGGGTTCCTTGTAGAACAGGGGTTCCTTTGTCAAGCATCACTTATTAGTCCACACTACACAGAAAGATATTTAAGTTGTCAATATGAAGAATGGCTTTATAAATATATGGTTGGCCTGCATGCATTTGTGAATCCTTAAATTCCTTGAAGAGAAAAAAGGTGGCAGTTGAGCAAAAAAAAAAAAGCCTGATAGTGATAGTTGCTAAATTGTTTGTTCAAGAAACATGACTGCTAAGTCACCATTTTTGCCTGTAAGTACTGCCGTAGGTAACGCACAGCCTTGAAAACCCACGGGGGGTGGTTAGTTGCGCTATGTTCTAGAAGGTGGCTGTGGGTCAGAATCAACTTGATGATAGTGAGAGTCGTACATGAGAGTATTTTATGGTGAAAATATGAGCAAACATGGTAAACTAAGGGAACTGTGCAGGCCAGAGCAGCCTCCTACCCAAGTGGTTCATCTCGCCACCCAAGAAAACCAAGCTTGGGTCCTGACTAGCTTCTTAGATGAGGCCTTTTGTCTACAACTTCCAAACCCTCCATCACAGCTTCATTCACCTCATTCAATACCTGGAATGGCCTCCTGTACAGGGGTAAACCTTACCCTAGATGGAGAGAGAGACTGAGACACCAGCCCTTTATGAGTCCTCTTCTTACCCAATCCTCATGATGTGGATTTGAAGAATTAATGACCCTACCTGAGGGATCTTTGTCACTGCTCCCGTTTTACACTGCAGGGACCTTTTCCCTATGTTCGGAGTCTTGTTTATGGCTTTGGTCCTTCCGGCTCATCCCTGCAATTTTTTTCTGCTTTGCTTCCCCTCTCACTTCTAAAGCTCCACAGAAATCAGAACTTTCTTGTGGGAGTCCCAAGTGTACTCTGCCAAATTACAACAGAAAGAGAAATGTCCGTTGTGGTAGTTATATAATTTCTTGTCAATTTGAGAGTATTAAAACTGAAGGGGTGACCTGACAGTCTAGCCTGTTAATCAGATCATAGCCAACGAGGTCTCTGGGTAGGGATGCTTCTCCTGAGCATTCTGGGAACTCCATTATTCATAGTGGGAGGCAGCACACTATCTATCTATCTATCTCTATCTCAGTTCACTCTCTGAGAGACACTGCAACTGACAAGACACATGGAACTGCACTAGTGCCCTGAGCTGGAGGAACCACATAGAGATCAATATCAGCACTGAAATGCTTATACTGCCACTGGATCCACAAGACTTCCCACCTACTGGCCTGGGATCTTCCTGCATTTGGAGTCATTGCATGTGTTTTATGAGTCTGAAGAGGACTCTATAGATTGGTATTGGGTTAATATGGGTTAATATGGGTTAATATTGGACTTAGGGGATTGATCTGAACTGGGCTGGGATGTTTTCTCGATATTCAACTGTTTCTCTATATAAAGCGCTTTCTTATACCCATATAAGTGTCTATGAATGTGTTTCTCTGATCTATGTGCACTAACGCATCCATAAAGTCTCACCATGATTGTGACCTCTTATCCAGCATGGCCACCCACTGCTGCCAAAGCCTGTCCAACTTATAGTGACCTTTCAGGATGCAGTAGAATGGTCCCACAGGGTTTCCAAGGCTGTAAATCTTTATAGAATCAGACTGCCTCATCATTCCCTATGGAACTGCTATGAAATTCAAGTAAATAAATCTTTGGGTTAGGGAGCCCAACGTGCAACCCACCATGGCACCAGGGTTTTTTACCAACCATGAGAATATTCCTGACTTTTTTTTTTCCTGCCCAGGTTGTGAGGGATAAAAACAAACGACATAGGAGTGACATCTGATTCTCTAGGTCAACATCTCCCACGGTCATTTTCTGAGACGGAGATCAGACATGCCTTGCCCTCCGATCTTTGTACCATTTCTGACGGCACCTGTCCCTCTACTCAGTTGGGTTCCATAATCAATTGCAATGGCTACACAGAATTCGCAGACAATTATGGAGTTTGTTAAGGTAGTTAACAGATTAGAAATGCTCAGGATGCAATTATTCACACGGCACAGTCTCTTCTCAGCTGCCCTCTCAGTCATATGGTCCAGCAGCCTCTGCTTTGCTTGTGCAATGTTACCACACTCTTCTAATGTGCTGCCAATAGATACCCAAAGTGCATACCACTCCACCAAAAGCTTCAGTAGGAAGGCAGTCTTCTCTTGCTTCCCAGGTCAGCAAACCTACCCCCTCTGATTTAAAGTGTCTAGAATGATCTCACTCTATAAGCCCACTCAGCTTTTCCTTGGTCTGTGGGCTGTGAAGTCTTCCACTCTGCCTCATGCTCTGTCTCTTGATTCTCCTGCTGCTGTCTTCAATGTCATGTGCTCTCCTGGATCAAGAGGTTCCACACACTGCAATCTCAGGCCAAAAGGACACACTCCACTCCTGACTCTTCTCTTTTGTTACCTTGAAATTCCCCCTTCTTGCTCCCGAGACGGTTTGTTTTCTACCCAGCAGGATGGTGACCACAGTTAACCCTGTTTGCCATAATTAAGTCCTCTCACTATCTCCTAGCACCTTCTCTTGCTGAGACCCATTAAGAAGGGGTCCTTTGGTGGAAGTCGCAAAGAATATGGCTTGAAGAGCAATAGTCAATAATTCTCTGTATGCATGAAGAGGCTCTCTCATCTTTTCATTTATTTAATAGCATTTTCCTGTTCTACTAACTTGATTTTTTTAAAAATCACTTTAGATTTATAAATAATTTGGAAATATAACTACTAAGAGTTACATTTTCCTTATTGTTAACATCTTACATGACTATAGTGCACTTGTCACAGTTAACGAACCAATATCAATACATTATTATGAATTAGAGTTAATTGTGTATTCAAATATTCTTAGTTTGTACATAATTTCCTTTATATAAATGACCTAGTATCCCAACTAGGTCTCCCAGGAAAACTACTATGAATTCATATATATGTCTCCAGTTCTAATCCAATTCCACATAGAACATTCTATCTTTCCCACATTAAGAGCACTCTTTTTTTTTAAAAAAAAAAAAGTCATTTCCTGTCCTAATCATTTCCTCCCTCCTTCTTCTATATTGTACCAATTATTAATGTTTCACATTAGCCAATATGATTGCTATTCCTGAACTGATATTGCCCATTTGATCAAAAAGGTCACTCTCTCCAGCCCTGAAAAATCTTTGTTGAAGCATTCAAGATATGGAAGACCCACATTGTAAAGCATTCGATTACTACTGAGTTGACCTCTGCCTCTACTGCTTACATAACAAGTATATGCTAATGAACACATGTGTTTGCTTTGTGTTTCCATTTACCCAATATGAATGGGGCACAATTGGTTATGTGCAAACCAAATATATCACAGAAATAAAAGCAACTATAAATTTTTTAAAAACACCATATTGAATTAAAGAAAATAGATATGGAATTGCCATAACCTTTAACCAAGCTCCACACTATGCCTGATTTCATATGAAAGGAGCAAACATTGTCCCATTTAATCCTCAAAATGAAGTACATTTTGTTACTTCCTCTTTATATATATATAAAAACTGAAGCTTAAGTTTCTTTAAGGCCACAAAGTTAGTAAGTGGCAGTCATGATAACAGCACTTCCTGAGAGGTTGCCATACACCTGGCACACTGTCCTAAACACTTCACATGTATTAGTTATTTTAACCCGGAGGACAACCCAATGAGGCAGGTGTGATGATTAATGCTATGTGTCATCTTGGCTAAGTTTTGGTTACCTGCGGTTCAGCAGATATTGGACTAGTTACTCTTCAAATATCTAATGAAGTGTAATCACTGTCCATGATGTAAACTGATGTAACCGGTTGAAAGAGGAATTTCCTGGGGCATGTGCCTGCCTTCAGAAGATGAAAGGTTGTTCTGGCAAAGCTCTCTCTTTCCATCCTCACTTTCCTTGTCGCTTGACCTCTGGCTCTTCTGACCCGCCACCCTTCAGATTTTGCATCCACCAGTCAGCTCAGGGCTCTGACCTCCCATCTCACCTACGGATACGGAACTTGTATACACACACACACACACACACACACATACATACCCACATATATATTCATACCTACATACAGATATGCATTCTCATCTGTCAGTTTGTCATAAGATTTTCAATCACCTCACATGCAGGAAAAAGCTAGGCGATGAATAAGGAAAACATGAAAAAATGCATACATTTGAATTGTGGTTTTGGTGAAGAATACTGGAAGTATTTTGGACTGCCAGAGGACAAACAAACCCATCTTGGAAAGTGTACAACCAAAATGCCCCTTAGAAGCAATGTTGGCAAGACATGGTCTCGGGTACTTTGAGCAGGTTATCAGGAGATACCGTTGCCTGGAAAAGAACCTCATGCTTGCTAAGCTACGGCATGAGTGACAGATTGAAGCCCCTTCGTGAGCTGGGGGGGAGCAATGACTGCAACAGTAGGAGCAATGGTGCAGCTGGAAGAGAACTGGGCAGAACCTCACTCTGCTGACCAGAGGGTTGCTGCGTTAGCGCCTACTCGATGCACAAAACAAAGCAGCCACGACACATTCTTTCCAACATCTATTTACCGAGAATCTTCTATTAATTAATCAGGCAATTCAGTAAGACAGGATGACTGCTCTCATGGGGCTTATATTCCATAAAGCATACCAAAATTTTTTTTTAAATTATGAAAACTATCATCGAGTGGATTCCAACCCATAGCTCTCCTGTATAGAGTTTCTAAGGTCAGAAACCTTCATGGGAGCAGATGACCTCATTGTTCGCCTTAGGATCAGCTACTGGTTTTGAACCAGCAACCTTGTGATTAGCAGTCCAGACTTTGCCTGATAGTGCCATCAGGGCCCCTTAATGTGCCTTTTGGTGGTTTCGTGAAGCGAGGTGTTAACATGAGAAACATGTTTGTTTGCGCTCTCTCTCTCTCTCTCTCTCTCTCTCTCTCTCTCTCTCTCTCTCTCTCTCTCAGTTATCTGGTACTGCTGGACCAGAAATACCACACTTGGGGAATGATAGCAAGCAGGAGATTGTTTTCTCACAAGCTGGGAGGTGAGACGTCTGAGTTGAGGATCCTGGCTCTGAGGAAGGCTTCCTCTCTCTATCTGCTCTGGAGACGGTCCTTGTCTTCTCTGAGCTTCTGCTACTGGGCAGTCTTCATGTGGTTTGGCATCTATCTTCTCCATTTCTGCTTCTCGTATTTGCTTGTTTAACCTCTTCGAAATCTCAAAAGAAATTCATTTTCAACATCTCCTACACTAATCTTGCCTCATTACCATAACAAAGACAACCCAATCCCAAATGGAATTATAATCACAGTCATAGAGGCTCAGATTTGTAGTGCATATTTTTGGAGGACACCGTTCCATCTATAATATCTGCCTGAAATGCCTTCTTGCATTGAAGACCACTCTTGAGGAGAGGTTTGGGGCTTGAAGGGTTAGCCCCATGGTGACCTAAGGAATGCAGCATCATTTCCATTTGATTTGCTGGTGGTTTTCTCCCAGATGTCCGGAGAAGGTAGCTGAAAGTGGATGTGTTCCGCTGGGGTTGGCAGGTTAACAGCTACACATTCCTTCGGTATTTTTTTAGTCCCTCTCAGTTTTTTTGCACCCCAGTAGTCCTCACAAGGAGGGGGCTCCAGTAATTCCAATGAGAGGAGTCCATTGCTGGGAGTCTGGAATGAATACTCATTTGTCCACCCAAACTAAGAAACCACAAGACACTGGTAAAAGCATGTGAAGCCCAGAGCTGAGCAGGGGGCGTTCACATAGAAAAGAGGACAAACCCAGAAAACTACAGAGAAGCAGAGTCTGCACCCGAGTATGCCTCAGGAGAGCCTGTCAATGTAAGGGTTTGATATGTGAGAGACTCTACTCAACCCCTTGTGGCTTAAGCCATCCTGAGTCAGGTCTGTGGTTACATGCAGCTCAAAGCATTCTCAGTGATGCACCATTCCAAAGATCTCTTTGTTATTAAGAACATGTATGCCTGGGAATCTTTGCTATAAGCCACACCATTTCCCAGAGATACTAGCCAAAGAATTCTTCCAGAAACCAATGAAAATCGCAGTCTTTTGTGGTCTAATGCCCTCCATCTGCCCTCTTCTTCGCCTGAGCTTTATCCCCTTAGACAACTACTCAAAGACACTTGGTACATTGAAATCACTCTAGCATTACCCAAAGCTGGGGGATGCTGACCAGAGACACTTGAAGAGAAACAATGCTTTGAACTGAAGCATGTTTCCTAGCGTTATTGAATAACACATAAACAGGACCCACTTAGCCACAGACCCCCGCTGCGTTATTCATCCTTCTGCTGCTTTGGTGAGTGCCAAAGTGCTCTTGGGGGCCTTCAGAGCACTTCTTTCCATCACTTTCCTTGATGACATTCAAAGGCACTGAAAACAAACAGGGCATGTTAATTACTAAGGGTTATTCATTATTTTGCTCAAAGCCTCAAAACTCTAAAGAATCAGAACAAGTATATTTGCTGAGTTCACTCTCCACAGTTTCCAAACCAGTCAATATGGGAACCGTCTTTAGAACTTGTTGAAAATGTTCTTTCTCTATAAACTGGGGGGCCCGGGAGGCAAAGCCATGAGATGGTTCTGTGGGCTGGATGCAACAATTAGGCCTCTTTAAAAGACGCACAATCGAGACTGGTTGCAAGTTTGGAAGTAACTGTACTCTAGAAAGCCCCATCTGTTACAATTCAACATCACCGTGGAATTTCTCTTGCCTACCTTCGAGGAATAATGACCTGCACTTCGTCAAGACTATAAATTGTATGCTTGCCCTTGTTTTTGTCGTGGTAGCAAAGTACAGAGGATAATAAGCTCGACACCCGACTGGCAGCCGTATGATTGAATACGTGCTAACATTTTGCCATAGTTACATCACAATTATATTGATGCATAACGATTACTATCTCGATATGACTCAGGCAACAGAGTGTTAATTTGAACGAGTTGTCCCGCTTCCATCTTTCTCTCTCAGGAACTAAGTGTGGCATCTTTCAGTTATGAGTCTTGTGCAACCGTGATTTCAAAAGCGAAGAGCGAGGGTGGGGAAGCCCTAGAACTGCTCTCAAAGGAAGCATCCGTGGGGCTCCCCTGCTACCTGGCCCTGGGTTATGGCTGCTGAGGGAGCCTACATGAGACGTGAATAAAAGACATGTAGGAAAGCTCAAATTTCCTCCAGCACCAAAGTAGCTGGAGCTGTCAATCATGAACTTCAGGGAGATGAAAAGTGAAAGGCCCATCAGTCTGCTTTTCATTGATGATTTCCTGTCACACATAAATAGTCTGAGGTTTCCATGTAGAAGGACCCTGATGTCTAAATAGCAGGCATGTACAATTTGAACCACAGAAGTCCAGCAACAAAATGCCTATCGGTGCCCCTATTTAATTAACTCACAGAGTCACAGCTACCCTTGTGGGCCTTTAAGGTCTCTGCCTTCTTCCAGAGCAGAGCATAATAGAGTTCCTGACAGCTCTCACACCAGCAATATAGTCCCGGTAAAATTTCATTCCGGTGCCTTTATGGATGCCCCCACTTTCCCCTGGTTTACAACCTTCCTCGAAGAAAAGCTAAGTTCACGAAAGGGTAATGCTTGACATGCTGGCAGATACAGACACAGGCGCAACAATAGCTCGTCTCAGCCCCGGTCGGCGTTCCCAGGCAGGAAGAGGGCAAGCCAACAATTACTTGCTTTCTCTCACTTTAAACGGACTCGTGGCTTCCCACCCCCCTTCCTTTATGAAGTATTGTACTTTGGAGACATATTTCAAAAATTAGAAGTCATAAAATGCTTACAGAAGAGTCCAATAATTGAATGAAATTAAACTTTGACAGTAGAACCCGTGAAAGCCTGAACCAGTGCAAGTCGAAACCTCGCAGAGAAGGAGAACTTGAATCTTTCCCATTCAAAGAGAGTGACTTTAAAAGGGGGCACCCAGGCCCTGGTGGGAAAGCAAGGCAGCCCCAGAGGGTGCCACCTCTGCCAGCGTCCACCGGGTGAACAGCAATGAGGGGCCCTGATGGCAGTGGCTTATGGCTCTAGTGGGCAGAGAACCCTTCGGGCGTTGATATAGATGATGTAAGGTGTGGTACAATCTACACAGACTCGCTAGGGGGGTTGGCAGGTCAAGCTTCTCGCTTGTCTGACCAGGATAAGAGCAGGGTATTGAAAGAGGCTAAGGATAAGCAGTTCCAAAGTGCCAGGGTGATTTTACTCTGCCCCTGGCAGGGCCTTTCTGCTAGTTTCTCCGCTCTGGGCATCACCACTCGCAGTCCTCAATCACCCAAATCCACATGGCATTGTTTATGACAAAAATATGAGCGCAGAGTTGTCATCGAGGTTAGGTCATACTTGGTCGCTTCGAAATGCTTTTTGTATCCTGGCACACGGCATGATTGAGTTCATGTGCCGAAGCCCTGACGTTTTGTCACGCCCTTTGAACCTCTTGCCCAAAATCTACCAGTAAAGGACTCAGGGAGGCTAGTAAGGTGTTCTCGTACATGCTATGATACGGAGCTACCTACCACCTGTGTACATTGAATGCCCCAGAATATCTGACTACACCGACTAGGAAAACCAGCCATTAGATTTTCTCCCTGACAGAGCCTTAGCTTACAACCAGCCAGTATATGATGAAAGTTTATGCTCCTTTTTCCACATCAGTTATTTTTCCAGCTGAAAATTGTTCCCAGCTGTTTGGACCCAGATGCGTTGGCAACCCAGGCTGCGAGGGCCCTTTGACAGGTGATGAAGCCCTCAGAGAAGAAAGTTTACAGGACCTGTATACAAGCTGGTCTCTTCCAGTTGAAATTCTAACTCCCTCTTCCAAAAAGAAGAAACGAAACAACAACAATAAGGATTAGTTTCTCTTCTTATGGCACAGACAGTTAGGGGGGGATTTCAGAATGGCAGACACAAAGAATTTATGTGGATTTATGTGGAACAGCAAGAATGAGAACCAAAATAATAATAATAATAATAATTTATACAAGGGTTCGTGAGGGAAGGGTGGCGGGGAGGAAGGGGGGGAAATGAGGAGCTGATACAGGGCTTAAGTAGAAAGAAAACCTTTTGAGAATGATGATAGCAACAAATGTACAAATGTGCTTGATACAATATAGATGGAGGGATGGATGGATGGATGGATGGATGGATAGATGGATGGTGATAAGAGTTGTGTAAGCTCCCAATAAAATGAGTTTAAGAAAAAAAGAATAAGAACACCCAACTTTCCTGAGTATTCTGGAGAATTCAGCCGGCTTTCAGGGCAGTGAGGAGCTCTGGGGACAGTGGATGGTGAATCAGTATGCTAACCACAAGGTCACCAGTTTGAATCCACTCGCCGTTCCTCAGGAGAAAGGTTTGCTGCTCCCATCAAGATCTACAGCCTGGGAAAGTCAAAGTGGCAAGTCTTCTTTGTCCTCCAGGGTTGCTCTGAGTCAGAATAGACTTGATGGAAGCAGGTGAGGTAAGCACTAGGCTACCGAGCAAAAGGTTGGACGTTTGAACCCATCCAGAAGCACCTCAGAAAAAAAGCCCTGGGATTTGGCTTCTGAAAGCTCCATGAAGAAGTTCTATTCTCCACCCATGGTTTTGTCATTAGTCAGAATCAACTGGATGGCAACTAGGTTTTTGGTTGGCTGGTTGGTTGGTTGGCTGGTTGGTTGGTTGATTGGTTGGTTGGTTGGTTAATTGGTTGTTTGGTTGGTTGGTTGGTTGGTTGGTTGGTTGGTAAGAAAAGGATCAGAAATTGTCCCTGAGATTGGGCTTTCGTGAGGAAGGATGAATGAACCCACTGTATTGCTAATTGCCTTTTAGCGTTCTGAGAAACCTTTCTATGTGGAAGTAGTCTAGTGCCTCCCTTTCCCTTAAGTTTAAAGGAAAGGCCACTTTGATTAATCAATCAGTCATAAAATAATTAGAATACTATGTTTCACCAAAAAGTCATACATAGCTAATGGATGAGAATTGGGGTGACTCTACATCCAGGTTTTCCCAGGACAGTTGTGGGCAATTTAACGAAAGTCAGAGTCCTTATTTTTTTTTAAAAATATATTTTAATATACATATATTAAACTGAGCTCTCATTCTAACTCTTGGTTTAATCGCTGAAGGAGGACCAACAGCAACTGTTCCCTCTCTGCTGACCACTGCTGATAGGGCACAAGTAGCCCTGCCCTTTGAAGGGCGGCACGATAAAACACAGTGGGTTGAGCCACCAGGTCGAGGGACTCAGTGTTGTGGGAAGAGTAGTCACCCTGTGGTGTTCCTACCTCTCATTAGTCCCTACTGCGGTCTGGGTCACCGTGAATTCTGGGAGGTCCACGAAGCCCATGTTCCATGGGCTAGGTACCCATGAAACATGTGCAGGAGAGGAGACTGAGCAATTCCACCTCAGAGTCCCCAGAGAGTTGGCAATCTCTGACTTCAATGATTCTGTCACAGACTCTCTCATACCCAATATAGAACAATGATTTATGCATTGCTTGTAACTTGTGTGTGTGCGCGTGCGTGCATGTGTGTGCATGCCCGATGCATTCTTTTGGCAGTCATCCACGGGAAAAGATGCAAGAAAGTACTTTTGGGGGGAGAATGAAAACACTGATGTTTAGATGAATGTGCGTAGACTATGTGTCATCATGCAACCTTTGCTCTGTGGTGAGTACTGGTGTCCCAGGTCGCAGGAAAAGCAGCTTACACTCAGCCGCTAGACAAGCTTCCCAGGTACTTACTAAGTACCTGTAAGCACATTGTGCCCAAAGGTGATGACTTCGTATCTTCACACAGGCTCTACTTCCAGAGCCCTTGGTGGGGTATCATTTGTTGGTTGTTGTTGTTTTGTTTTTCATTGGCAAGTAATGACGAGTCTTCGCAACAAGGTTTGCTCATCTTGAGCTCCAAGACGCCTGTGCGTGGCTCAAAATGAAGTATTCACTGCAAATGAAGCTCCTTTAGCAGAAGGTAAACTGTGTCAACAATAAAGTGATACTGGTTTTATATCAGGAGCATGGAATCTTTAAATGAGAAATAAGTTAATTCATGGTCAATTAAGTAAAAAGCAAACCACAAATTCATGAAATCAAATTAAGGTTTTAGAAAGCTCATTTGGGGAAGGGTGAGACATCTAGTATTATTCAGACAGCTACAAAAATCCAGTAGAAAAGTCTGTCCTTGATTAAATTCTGGTGTGTTTATGCAATAATACATGTGTATTTTCATGTCAATATAGAAACAATATTTTTACTAAGGGTCTCTGGAGCAGAAATAGTCTTTGAAAAAAGGAGAGGAAGAATGAGATTCATTAAGAAATTTAAAGAGAATTAAATTATTTATTCTCATGAAGCTTTAAAAGAAATTCATTTTATTTAATCAAAAGGTTAGATGAACCCTGAGATATATGCTCATCCACAGAGGGCCATAGTGAAGGACTTGGGAGCAATTGTACAAGAAGCATATATATGACTGAAGTTTACGAGTTATAATCAAGAGGAATATTTAATTTAATTTAATTGTGGCAGAAGAAAACCTCAAAAATTATTTTTAAATTAAAATTCCTTCTTGCCCCCATTTTTGGGGATGTTAATCATTAAAATTTTATTTAAGCAAATTAAGATTATTTTTTAAATAATGCAGTTACAGAGTAATTTGGCACATTTATATGTAGGGGAAAAAACAATCTAGAAACCACTTGATATATGATATACAAATGTATATATGTAAACATTTATAAACATTGTCTTTCAATAAAACTCTATCACTTCAGTTTAACTCATTCTAGTATGAAAATGTCTTAGTTGTAGAGTGACTCTTTCCTCACAACTCGGGATTTATCAATTAAGTTTATAGCAACATATCCTTGGAAAATACATAGTGCATTTTAGAATAATACTTTCCATATAAAAATCTGGCATTTTCACAGATTCAAAATACAAGGCACCTAAACCTTTGAAAGGAAAATACACTATACATAATGTAAGTGAATGAAGACCCTCTCTCAAATATTTATTCATTTTAATGCCCCACCAAATTTGCACACATATCTACTAATCAGCATTCATTTTTTTGGTTAATGGGCAATATTCTACAAAACTCAGAAAAGTAAGCTGTACCTATTTTGGACAGCTTATCAGAGATGTTCCCTATGTTTAATTTATTATTAATGAGGAGTTAATACATAGAGCATATCATTCCATAGTTCAATCACGTCAAACAGAATTGTACAATTGCTACCACAGCCAGTTTCCAAGCATTCTTTGTATTGCTTGACTCCTTGACACGGTCTTCCTTTTGCCCCCTCCCCTGAAACCTTTATTCTACTTGCTTTCCCTGTAGCTTCATTTTTCTTGGGTTTCATATACCAAAACACAGAAAAATATATAACACAACTTTATGAAGGAGGCTTCCAATGATGTAACACCTCTGAGATACACCCCAATATGAACAAACAAAAACAAAAATGCAGAAAATGTTAAAAACCAGATCAGGTCCAACAGGCCTCACAGGGGGCATCGAAAGAGTTTTAACTGTTCATGTCAGATTTAGGCCTTTGATCGTCTGTTCTCTTCTCTCCAGTGCAGTCTGTTTAGTAACCACTTTTCTCCCATCCCCCGATTGTGGATAGAGGGAGTTCACTGGAGGCTTATTTCCTATGTAGTTCCCACAAATGAATGTCGGGCTCCCACTGTCATCCACAGCCTTGGCAAATAGGATTGTCACCATTTAGGCTTTGAGACTAATCCCTCCTTTGACTTTGGATTATGTGATTCAAAATCCTTTGGAGACTGATGGTGTTGGTGCTTCTTCCATGTGGAATTAGTTGACGTCTCACTTAGATGGCTGCTTGATTGGAGGCAAGTCTTTAAGACCCCAGACCCTATTTATCCGATAGCCAGGCACCATCAAATTTCTTGGCCACATTTTGCTATTTCACCCGTATCTTCTGTGTTCTCTTCCTGAGGGTATCAAGTGGGGCCATGTTTTAAGAAAAAATTGCTCTTGAATTGGAGCTAGGGTTTAGAGCAAGCAACAACGCATTCCTGGATCTGTTTATTTATTTACTTACTTATTTATATTAGTTGGGAGTTCATACATAGTTCACTCACATAGAGATGTTCTTAAACTGGGTTGTGGAGGTAACGAAATTAGTACTTTCATGCAAATAAGCTCTGGTAGCTTCCTAATGGAAATGGAATGTGTAGCTGTCAAATTCCACACAAATCCGTGTGCACATACACACACAGTAACTGGATGGCAAAATTTCATACCAAACCAGCTGGTACTGAATAAAAAGAACTTGAGGAACATGGTGGGCACATCATCCCCTTGCGGCCCATCATCAAGTACTTGGAAATGGCTGGTTCTCTCTGATGAGCTACTTTGTACAACTTAACCTAAGTGTCCTTTAGTGCTTTCCATTTGGGTTGCATTCTTGTTTTGTTTTTGTTTTTTTTGGCATCACTGCCTCGGGTGGTCGTGGGCGCTACCCAGCCGCCGCTGGATTTGAACCACCAAGCCCACGGGTGGCAGTTCCGCACTCAACCACTTACGCCACCGGGGCTCAGCCCCTGCATTCTTGTTTTTTAAGGGGGAAAATCCTTTGGAGATCTTTAAAATTAGCTCTCTATAAAAAAAGAAAACCAACAGTTTTTGAGCTTTGGGGACTCCAAGAGAATTGCTACACTATTAAGCCAAGCTGTCAATAAGGTAGGACCAATTTACAAGACTCACAGGCAAAGGAATATGCAGTTCCCCTTGTTAAAAGGGCATTGTACAGAGCAGTTTGCTGGCCAGACAGCACCGCCAAGCATGGGGTAAGCAGGGGGCCCGTGTACTGCACAGGTGGCATGTGTGTCTTGCCAGCCAACAGGACAGTGACACTCATCTTGCACAAGCAAGGGGAACACAGTGAGCACGCACAGCAGACGCACCATTTAATTTGGAAAGTCTGTACTTGTGCCCTGGACAGTCCAACTTAAGAGAAGAATATGTTGATGGAGCCTATTTTTATTAGGATAAATTAAGATTCTGTCCCAGAATAGGATGTAATTGAGAAGGTCTCCAATTTTGAATCATCTAAATTTGGCAAAGTATTAAGTAAATAAATAGAAACTCTTTGACAAGTTGGATCACAAAAGTCTTTGTCAAAGAAAGGCACCCTGAACGAAGGCCAAAAGTACCCAGTGAAATATTTGGGTTGAATTATTTACACATTTGGATACTAAGAAGTAAAAAAAATGAGAAGTGATAATATCCTTTCTTTAGCAGAATTTCTCCGATGGTACCAGGTTCCTCAACGCTGGTAAAAGAAAATGTTTTTCTCAACTAAATACACTATGATCTACAAAGAGGAATCAATGAATTTATCAATAATTTCAAGCTTATTAGACCTAGAATTCAAGTAGTACAGTAGAAAACCACCAAAAATTAGAAAAACTGATTGAAAAACACCTTTTTCAGAATGTAGCATGACAGATTCAGCCATGAAGCTTTAAAGTACACAAATACACACAGAAAGAATTATTCTGCCTGTAAGTTTTTAATATCTAGATCATCCACATAAAGAAAAAAATGGGCTGAGCCCTGGTGGTGTAGTGGTTGTATGCAGGACTGTGGCCCACAGGGGTTGGTGGTTCAAATCCAGCAGCAGCTCTCCAGGAGCAAGGCTGGGCTTCCTACTCCCACCAGGGCAGTGATGCCAAAAAAAAAAGAAAAAAGAAAAAATGTTCATTTACCCATAACATAGATAGATAAGTTATATCTTAAATAGAATTTTGCTTTGAAAATAGTTTTATGAATAGAACTGTTTTATCTATTAGTCCGCCAATGTAAAAAAAAATAATCTGTTGATCAATAGACAAATCTTTCAGGACAGTCGTCATTTCAAATGTTTATGCTCTTTGTCCCTGTGGAAGTCACAAAATCTGGTCAATTTGGGACTTGAGAGGATTAAGAGGGAAGCGGCCAATGAGGTCTCTGTGTGGGCATGGCCTTCTCCAGAAGATTCTGGGAAGTGGGAGAGACACTCTCTCAGATCACTCCCTGCTAGACATCCCAGAGAAGAAGCCACATGGGCCTAACCTAATGCAACCAGAGTCCTAAGAGCTGAAGAAGTCACGTGGAGGTCCCTGCCAGCGCTAAGATGCTTTCAATGCCACTGGCTCCACAAGGTTTTCCACCCACAGGCCCCTGATCCTCCTGCACTCAGGATCATTGCATGAATTTCATGAGTCTGAAGAGGACTTTAGAGACTGGTATCAGACATATGCACTTATGGACTTAATCTGGACCAAACCGGGATGTTTCCTCAATATTCAACTGCTGTTGTATATAAAAGCTCTTTCCTATATACCTATGAGTCTCCCTGGGCTTGTTTCAGACTAACACAGTCCCCTATGGCATAATATCTACGTTTGGTAGCTCTGCTACATTGTTATTTCAGCAAAGGCAAGATTCTAAAAAGCACCATTTGCTTATGGAGTCCATTCAGACTCATGGTAGCCCTGCATGTATCAGAACACAATTGAATGCTTTACAGTTTTCAAGGGCTCATCTTCACAAGAAGCTCACCCGGTCTTTCTTCTGAGGCACCTCCGGTTGACTCCAACCCCCAACCTTTCTGTTAAGAGCCAAGCTCATTAGCCATTTGAACTACCCAGGGATAGCAATGACAATAACGAAGCACTTGGGGTGAGTTCCACACTTTGCAGCCACGAGCTTCTCTGACCAGGCAATCAAGCCTCTGAGAAAGATGCTGGAAGTCCCAAGCCAACACAACTGATGAAGGAACATAGCTCCAGCCCCAAGGGCTCGGCTCGAGTGAATCTGAGCCGTCTGATGCCCAGGCCTGTGCTCGTCAACCCTCGGCTAGATGACTCTGCCATGTGTTCTGATTAGCAAAGGGAAAATGCCCAGTGACGTTTCCGGGACTAGCCCCAGATCTCAGCTGCCTCCGAACATGACTAATGTAGAGTGCTTTCCCCTTTCTGGCACTGTTAATAAAGGGGAACAGGAAAGTCCAGAGGGCTGCCAACATTCATTAATCACCACCCGTATCTGCAAGAGGCCCTGGGGGGAGACAAGGGAAATCAGTCTGGTTCCCGCCCCACACCCTTCTCTCCACTGAGGAGGCACAAGGTAACACTTGCCTCTGCAGTGCCCTCGGCCTGACAGTCACTGGCCTTGACGCTGCAGGGACTGACCTCTGGCAGAGCTGTGGCCTGGACCTTCCAGAGCAAATGATAGCTAATACAGCTGGTGTCCCAAAGGCTTCCTTCTGTCTCCCTTCAGATAAAGCAGCTGTCTGTAAACCCCTGCTTCCTTCTGAGAGAGGATGAAGGGCGAAGGGAGAAGGTGGGTCGCAGGGTCTGGCTTGGCTCCACCCCTGTTACAGAAGTAGGAGTTTCTAGGTCAGCCTCACACACAGTAATGGGGACACCTCCCCCACAAAGGAGAAGTTAGAGAAAAGTTAACTTATCAACTTTTCTTTTCTAACAGAAAAAAAATATCCTTCATGAAGACCAATTGGTTAAAACCCTTGATGCTCTTATTTAACACTGTGATTATGTGCCCTGGGGAATGTCTTTGGTTATAAATGAAAGACAAATAGGTGCTGGGAAACCTGGTGTGATAGGTAGGTGTATTGTGCCAAGCTGGCCAGATTGTGTTTCGATACAGATTCCCGCCTAACGCACCTGGCCAAAAGAGTTTGCTCCCAAGAGACACGAGCCAATCGGAGAGATGCATGAAAATCCATTTTAAGCTGTTGCCTAGCTAGGTCATGATATTATACAGAGCACATTGTACATCGCATCTTTCTCTAGTCAAAGGCAATACAGTATCCTGACCTTATAAAGCCTGCCCAAATCTACATGGACTTTCATCAGGGTTGTATTCTCAACACGGGCATCATATTGTGCGCTTCAGGACAGTGTTTTCAAGATCTAAGGTTTAGTCTTGTCCTGGGCCGGCGCTGCAAAGAGCTAAAGCCAACAGAACCAAGCCCGTGGCTGACGGGCCAATTACAACACACCGGCAGCCCCATTCGTTACAGAGTAGAAATGCCTCCCAGGTTTTCTTGGCTAAAATCTTAAGGAAGCAGATCTCCGGGGTTGTCTGCCCCGGTCCCCCCGGGTGGGTTCGAAGTCACGACCCCTTGGGCCAATACTCTAGCTCCAACCACTTGCTCAGCCGGGAACCTCAATGGAAGGGAGACACCAAGCGGAATCCTGCTAGCTAAAGAATCAGCGTCTTCTCCTGGGTGTCCCCCAGGGGCCTCAGGCCAGTGACAGACAACCTGTCGGCTGTCATTAAACAAACACAATTACTTTGCAATCTATCATTAGGATACCAATTTGTCCTTGGCAAGCTGAGAATGACTTTCTTGAAAAGTCATCGAAAGTTGGCCTCCCAAACTCACTTCAAGGCAGTACTTAAATCAGACAGAATCATACTAGCCAGGCTCTTTCATGAGGCTCTTTTGAATTCCCCTCACCAACTATTCCGAAAGCAGGGTCTTTGTTTGCTTCTGATTTTCTGTCTCTCTGAGATTAGTGCTTCCCCAGTACATAAAGATACCCTTTCCAATGCCCCCAAAGAGGAAAAGAAGCCACCTCTGCTGGAGTTACCAAGCCATACAGACTCATGTATGCCTGGGGCTAACGTGCAGAGGATGACAAAAAAAGCCTATGATCAATTCACTCCTCTTTTGATATGCCCCTTCCTCCTGCACATTCATCACAGTTGATGTAGTAGATGCTGTGATGTGCTGCTACACTGGGCTCCAGCGGCAGGGGATGGTAGCTGCTAAAGGCTAACAGGCCTTGCCCTCAGCAGGAGGGAGCCACCACCCAGCTAACACCCCCTGCCCTTCTTAGAGCATTCCTGCATGAGGATTAGTAGGTGTGAGGGTAAACAAGACAGCTCTGAAGGGCCACCTCAGCTCTCTCCACAGGCTTAGGCCAAGTTGGGTATTGCAACTGCATCATAGCCCACCTGGTCCCTCTACTCAATTTTGGGTCCCTCCCTGCCCACAGGTGTTGATAGCAGAAGCATTGCCCAGTAGACCAACTACCTGCTTGCAGCTCTCCAATTCCATCTGCTTCCTCAGCAGAGCGACTGTGTCATGAGTGGCACCCACGTGCTTTCTGCCCAGCATCTCTAGATTGTTACTAGTTGAATTTTATAGATAATAAAACTGAGGCTCAGAGAGGTTATGTTTTTTGCCTAATCACACAGCAAGTGAGCTGCCAAGCTAGCATTCAAAGCCAGGGCTCCCTGACTACTTGTCCTTAAAATACACACTGTGTACTACTTGCAGAGCACATCCTAGGCTTCAACACTTCTAGCCATAGATCTTGACGCAAATGTAGTCTTCATTAAAATAAAACTTTATTTTAAAGATGAATGAGGTATAATCATTAAGGGCAGCATGATTTCTTTATGGTGACAGACTAATTCTGTACTCTGATGTGGTTACTTAAATATATACCAATGAAACCTCTGAGAGCCAACACTCGATAGGGCCACCTTTTCTGAGTCTCACAAGATTCCCCCCTTTGACAAGGTGTAATTTTACAATTTTTCTATGGCTCCTTTTTAATGGAAACTATTTGAGTTTTCTTCTGCTGATAGACTTCCACCTTCACAGGTGGAATTTTACTATGCATGTGTTATAGATGCAGTTGTGTAGTTGTGTCCACCCGAAAAATACATATTGCTACCTGTGGATGTGATCTGTTTGGGAATTAATTAATTGGGACCCTGGTATGCTAATCAGATCATACCCAAATAGGGTGGGGTCCAAACTTTATCACTTTTAAGTTATTTAAATTAAAATTTAAAAACAGAATAAAGTAGCAAACACGTGCAGAATGGCAAAGCTATTTAATATGTACATGCCTGTTGTCCCCCCCCCCCAAAAAAAGAAGTCATTTCCTAATCTAAGCTTCTTCCCACTATATTTGACGTTATTATCTAGTTTTTCCCTTTCTTTAAAGAACTAACTTGGAATCTGGTTTGGAACTACACTGTATTTATAGATTGTTTGGGGTAATATTGACTTTTCACAGTATTAAAGCCTTTCTATCCAGGAACATTTTAAACCATGCCATAATCCCTTGTCTGTTTGCACAGTGCCTCTTGATCTATGTACATGGTTCCCATCCCACAATTAAGGGTTCTGGAATGCCCATTCTCCTCCAGCTTATCAATAGTTCGTTATGACTGACACCGTCCAATGTCTTGTCAAAGATCCATTTGCTAGGTTTCCACATGAATCAAAAGCCTAGTGAATTTCTTCTGACCATAACCCAGGAATGTGCATGGTCTTGCTATCAGACACAGAGACTTGTAAAGTTGATTTTAGCAGATGTCCTGTTGCTTTATTGAGTGCCATCAAGTCAGTTCGGACCCATCGCAACCTTATGCACAACGGGCTGAAACCCTGCACGGTCTTGGGCCAGCCTCACAAGTATTCCTATGCTTTTACCCAGTGGTGCAATCACTGTGTCAATTCATTTCATGAAGACTTGCCTCCTTTACACTGCCCTTCAACTTTACCAAACATGATGGAACTCATCTTCTCCAAGGACTGATCTCTCCTGACAACAGGTCCAAAGTATATAAGATTGTGTTAGTCTGGGTTGACAAGAGAACTAAATTCAGAGACACTTATATGTGTATAAGAAAGAGTTTTATATCAAAGAGTAATTGTATATTAAGAAAACATCCCAGCCCAGTCCAGATTAAGTCCATAAATCTGATATTAACCCATTTGTCAGATAACAGTTATAAATTCTTCTTCAGACACAGCTACACAGGCAATAATGCTGAATACAGAAAGATCATAGGCTATTGGGTAGAGAGTCTTGTGGATCCAGTGGTGGTAGAAGCATCTCAGTGCTGGCATGGGTCTCCATGTGGCTCCTCCAGCTCCAGCTCCAGGGTCCTAGCTCCATGTAGTTTATCAACAGGAATGTAAAACAGAAAGTGTGTCAATTGGTCAATAGTTTTTTAAGGATTTTTGCATTTACTGTTCATTAGAGATATCAGTCTATAGTTCTTAATTCTTTTTTTTTGGGGGGGGGGCATCACTGCTCTCTGGTGGTGGGAGTAGGAGGCCCAGCCCCACTGCTGGAAATGAACCTCCGTCCCAGTGGGCCGCAGTCCCGCACACAACCACTACGCCACCGGGGCTTAGCCCCTATAGTTCTCAATTCTTGTCCAGTTTAGGTATCATGTTATACATGCTTCATAGAAATAGTCTAGAAGGGCTGAGCCCCAGTGGTGCAAGGGGTTGAGTGCGGGACTGCGGCCTGTGGGCTTGGCGGTTCAAATTCAGCAGTGGCTCTCAGGAGCAGCGCTGGGTAACTCTCACGACCACCAAAGGACAGTGATGTCAAAAGGAAAAGAAAAAAGAAATAGTCTACAAGTCGGTTGTCCCTTTCTATGCTCTGGAAGACCTTTTTTAGAATTGATGTCAGTTCTTCCCTGAATGCTTGATAAAATTCTCCTCTGAAGCCATCTGGGGGATTTTTTTTAGTTTGTAGTCCCTTGGTAGCTTTATCTATTCCTTCTATTGTTAAAGGTCTGTTGTGGTTCTTGATGTCCATCGGGGATAATCTAGGGAGGGATTGTTTTTCCAGGTATTTGTCCATGACTTCCAATCTATTAAATTTATTGGACAACAGGCCTTCAAAGTACTGTGTAACTATCCTTTAGGTTTCACTAGAGTCCATTGTAATTTCCCCCTTTTCATTCCTTATCCTGCCTATTGATGTTTGTTCCTTCCTTTCTTGGTTATGCTTGTCACTGGCCTATCTATTCTGTTAATCCTTTCAAAGTACCAACTTTTAGCTGCATTGATTTTTTTTTTGCATTGATTTCTTGTTTTCTCACTTGTTTATCTCTGCTGTTATTTTTATTATTTCTTTTCTCTTGCTATTAGTAGGATTGTTCTGCTGACTGCTCTAGTTGCTGGGGGCTTTGTAACAACGTGTCTATCTCTTTCTTTTTCATGTGTGCATTTATTCTATCAAGCTTCCTCTGATAACTGCTTTTGCTGTGTCCCAAAGGTTTCGGTATGCTGTATTTTTGTTCTTGTTGATTTCAAAAACATCCTAATTTCATCCTTGAAGCAGGTCAGAACTCACTCATTTTGCATAGGGAGTCTTAATCAGACATTTGTTGATTTCCAGCCTTATGGTGTAGTAGTTCAGAGGGAATTCTGAGTGAGTTCTATGAGTTTGAATTTATTCAGACTGGACTTGTGCCCCAACATGTTGTCTATCTTCAAGTATATGCCACATGCACATGAAAACAATGTGATGCCCCACCCCCCACCCCTCTTTTGGTGAAGCGTGAAGAACTCTAAAAACATCTATTAGGTCAATTTGCCTAAATGTAGAATTTAGTTCTGTAGTTTCCTGGTTAAGCTTCTTTCCTAGTGATCTGTGTTTCTTGGCGAGCAGTGTATTAAAGTAACCGATTATGACTGTTGAACCCAGGATTTTCTTTCTCATCTTTTGGAGCATTTGATTGACAAATTTTGCAGGTCTCCCATTGGGTATGTGTATATTTATCGTGCTCACTCATTCTTGGTCTACTGTCACCTTGATAATTATCTAGTGCCCCACCTTATCTCTTGTTATGACTTGTACCTTGAGATCAGCTTTGTCAGAGATCAGGATTGCAATCCCTGCTTTCTTTAGGTCAACATTTGCTTGGTTTATTTTTTGCCAGCCTTAAATTCTCAGTCTACTTTTGCCTGCAGACTTGAAATGTGTATCTTGTAGACAATATATCAGTGGGTTATTTTTTTTAAGCCAGTCTACTAGTCTCTGTTTTTTAATACGTGAGTTCAGTCCATTGACATTCAGAGTTCTATTTATCCGTTGACTCTGTGATGTCATCTTGTACCTTTTGTGTTGGCTATCTACCTACCTCCTTGCTTATCATTGTGTTGTGTATGTGTGGTGGTGATGGGGGTGTCCATTTTTGCCTTCTTTTCAACATTGAGTTAATGTTATCTTGGGGGCTATTTTCGATGTGTTGACCTCTGAGTGGGGTTGCTTTATGTGGTGATCTCCTATTTCTGCTCAATGCATGCTGTTCTTCTGATTACAGTGGCTCAGTTAGAATTTTTTGCCAAGCTGGGTTTCTTTTAATGTATTCTTTGAGATTGTCCTTGGCTGGGAAGACTCATATTACTCCATCTATCATGACATGTCGCTTGGCTGGATAAAGGATTCTTGAGTTGGTAGTGTTCTCTTTCAATTCTTTGAAGATTTTACTCCACTCTTTCCTCTTCTCCATGGTGTCTGCTGATAGGACTGAGCACATTATTATCTGAGTAGCTTCAGAGATGACTACCTTTTTACCCCCTCACTGTTCTTATGACTTTCTTCTTTTCCCCAAAGGTGGATAGTTTAACTACTATGTACCTTGTCAACTTCCTGGGAGTTAGTCTAGATGGTGTTCTCTCTGTTTCCTGAATGGTTGCCTGATTCTCATTCATTAAGCTGGATAAGTTTTCTTCCAGGAATTCCCTCACTATTTTTACAGTTGGTTTATTGGTTGTGTCTTGTTCTAGTAATCTAATTATTCGAATGTCGTTCCTCTTCGTGGCACAAACATTGTTCTTAGGTTTTCTTCAGCTTATTTGATCAACTTGTTTGACTGCCTTTCCCATTTGTTGAGGTCTGTCTGGTTGTGCTCAAGATCACTGGTACGGTTCTCTGCTTTTTCGACACTTTTAGTGTGGCAGTCATGTGCTTATGCTAATTTCATGATTGAGATTTAGGGGTGGAGTCTGGCCTGTTAGTCTGGAGATAGCCATTGAGTAGCCAATGAGGCCTCTGTGTGGGCATGGCTTTCTCCTGATATGTCTGGGAAATCTCGCGATATTTCCCTCGTGGAGATGAGAAGCCATCCTCAGATGTTGGGAGTTAGTGTCAGAGATGATGAACTACGGAGAAGACAAGATGGCAGCGTCCGAGAAGCTGGACGAGCTGGAGGAGAAGCCACATGGCTTTACCCTGATGGGACCAGACCTCTGAAGCTGGCGAAGCCAAGTGGAGACCCCTGCTGAGTTGCTTCTACCACCATTGGATGCTATTGATGGACCCTGAGCCCTGGAAGCTAGGAGCCTGGGGATATCCCTGCCAGCACCAGGACTCTGCACCCACTGGCCTGTGGCTTTGTGAGTCGGAAGGAGACTTTATAGACTGATATCGGACATATGGGTTAATATCAGACTTATGACTTTAAACTGGACTGAAATGCTTTCTCAATGTCCCATTCCTCTTGTATATAAACCTTTTCCTTATATCCATATGTGTGTCTGTGAATTTGTTCCTCTAGTCTACTCGGACTAGTACACTTATTGATGTCTGTTAACTTATTTGTTTTTGTTACTTTGTCCCTTATCTCTTGTATTTCTCTTTGGTGTGCATCCTTTAACTCTTGTATTTCCCTTGGATGTGTGGCCATTATCTCCTCTACCATTTCATCAGTTTCTCTATTACTTCCCTCATATCCTGTATTACTCCCAGCAGCATTCTGAAGATGTCTTTCTGTGATGGAACAACATCTGCTTCATCTATGCACATTGTTAGGTTCAGTATATCTGACATTGCCTTTTGTTTCTTCTGTTTTTTTCGTTGTCTGTGTGTTGTCTGTGTGTCCTTTTAAAAGAACTTGGTCCCATTTTCCAGAGAGTCCAAGAGCACTGGGCTCTCTCTTTGGAAGACTCATAGGAATGTTTCTGTGGACTGCCTGCAGCTGACTGCGCTGAGGGGATCAGGCTACCACTTTATCCCACTGTAACTTCACTTTCTCCCTAGTCAACCAGTATTGTGTTATTTTGAAGGCAAGTTTGATGGCCTTCTCAGAGGACCCTAGTTGTGGACCATGATGATGGTACTGCACTGGATGATCACACGGGAATCCATAGAAGTGTGGTCCCTCGCTGCTTGGAGCACCTTGGACTGCATGTGGGGGTTGCCTGCTGTGGTGTTCCCGCAGCAGTGTGAAGCGCTGTGCAGGACTGGCAGAGGTGCCGTAGACAGCGTGAAAGATTTCAGAAGGCAGGAAGCCGTTCCCCCAGCAGCATCTAGGACCCCTGAAAGCAGATATGAGCTTTCCACCAGTCACATGGAGCACCACAGAGAGTGGGCAGAAGTTCCCCCAGCCACTTGGAGGGCTTTGGAGGGCAGGAAGGAATCCCCCAGCCACATGGAGGATGGCAGGAGGCAGGTTGGAGTTCCACTAGCAGCATGGAGGCCAGGTGGAGTTGCCCCAGGCAGAGGGGATCGATCCCCTGGAGACTGGCAGTAGTGCATGAATGGAAGGAGTGAGAAAAAAAGCCTGAGCCAGCAGTGACTATGGGAGAATGAGAGAAAAGGAGGAGGGATTAATAAAGAAATAGATGAGTCCTGACCATGAGACCCTGGGGTTGAAGGAGTTTAAATTATGCCCAAAGATGCGATGTTGAAGTAAAACCCTTGGGCTGGCCTATATAGTCTGGCATAGGCTGCGACTGTGCGGCTCTCTCATATTGGAGTCCAGAGTTTTATCTTCAAGCTCACTAATTCTGTTTTCCGTTCTTTCATTTCTATTACTCTGCTGTGTTGTGCAATATGTTATCTTAGTATAAGATGTTTACTTCTATTTTATTGACTGTGCAATGGCATTCGACTGTATGCATCATAACAAGCTATTAATTACATTGAGAAAAACGAGAATCTCAGAATACTTGTGTTCCTCTGGAACCCAAAGTTAGGCCAAGAGGCAGTTATACACCCAGAATAAAGGAAGACTGCATGATTGAAAATCAGGAAAGGTGTGCATTGGGGCTGCACCTTTTTATCATCCTTATTCAGTCTCTGTGCCAAGCAAATAACCCAGGGAGCGACACTCTATGAGAAATAACATGGCAGCAGGATTGGAAGTATGCTCACTAATAACCTGTCATATGCAAATGACAGCCTTTCCTGCTGAAAGCAAGAAGGACTTACAGCACTTGCTGATGAAAATCAATGACTGTAGGCTTCAGCATGGCCTACAAATTGATGTAACGAAAACCCAAATCCTCACAATGGGGCCATTAGACAACAACATCATGCTAAATGTAGAAGAGCTTGGTGTTGTCAAGGATTTCATTTTGCTTGGATTCACAATCAATGCTCATGAAAGTAACAGTCGAGAAATCAAATGGCATATTTACATTGGAAAAATCTGCTGTGCAAGACCTCTTCAAAGTGTTGGAGAACAAGGAGGTGGCTTTAAGAACTAAGGTGTCCCGTGGAATTTTCAATTGCCTCATATGCATGTGAAATCTGGACAGTGAGTATTGTATTGTCAGTGAGCACTGAACTGTCAGAAGAACAAACACATCTGTCCGAGAGGAAGTATAGCCAGAATTTTCCTTATAAGCAAGGATGAAGTGACTTAGTTTTGCGTGTTTTGGACATGTTGCCAGAAGAATACAATTCCTGGAAAAGGACATCGTGCATAATGAGGTCAGAGAAAAGGGGAAAGGCTCTGTGGAGCTGAATCTACTGTAACAATGCACAATAAAACAAAACACTGCCTAGTCCTGTGCCGTTCTTAGTTTAAGTACATTATGCACGAGTTGAAGCTGACTCAATGTCACTTACCAACAATAAGCTAAGACAGCATATGATAAAAGTTTATAGAACCTTAACCATGCACTCCAAAACAGCCTATGTATAAACTAGTGAACTCTGAAGTTGAATTATTTGTATTATATGAATATAAATTTTCTGGTTTTGATCATGTACTATGTAAAACATTAATATTGGTGGAAACTGGTGATCAGTATACAAGAATTCACTATACTACTTTTAAGGTTTTTAAATTATTTTTGAAAACTGAATTAAAATTGCTTTAAGAAAAACATGATTGAGACATCATGGATCCTGATATAAGTAAAAAAATACTCTTCAAAACAGTATTAAAATTTTTTTTCACAGCACTTGCTTTAAGTAAAGGTAGTCAACTGACAATAAGACCTTGACACACTTTTCTATTTTACTAAAGGTTGGGAGAGCCTTTGCCCTTTTATGAAAATTATGGAACCCTCGTAATTTCATAGAATATTATGGTGGCTTTCCTTCCTAGTTTCATTTCATATTATTGTGGATTCAGATGAAAACAACACATTGGACTTTATTTTTTCCGCTGGAAGAGAATATGCCTACTCTTCAGGATCTGATCTCTTCATTCTCTGCTGTCAGATCCCCAGGGCACTACTGCTTCTTCTCCACTCAGCTAGATTCAGTCTCCCTGTTAGAACCCAAATCGCCAATGGCTTTGACCTATCCACACCAAGCCACAGCGTCATCGGGGCTATTTAAACTCACAGCTGGTTAACACAATCAACATATTTTTATTATTTGAAAATGATGGCCTCCTAGGTTAAGTGTGGGTCCTACTTTTCCAATAGGGTCACTGTGAGTCAAAATCAACTTGCTGACAGTGAATGTTGTAACTTACCCAGTAAAAGAAATTTAGTGTGGGAAAATGGCATTGCTTAAATTTCTCACGAATCTGCTTACAATATAATAGAAGGGAGCTGGATTCTCTTGCCTGCTTCTGTAGTCAATTTGTTGTGCTATGTTGTCTGGTTGAAAGGTTTGAAGAAAGTATGACCACATACCGAGATGTAGCTGGAGAAGTGTTCTTTAATAGCTTTTTCAGGTCACTATGTATATTCATCTCTGATCCGACATCAAAACTTGACGAGTGGTTAAGGGTTGGTTGCCCTGATGTGGTCTCAAGTGCCGCGTTAGTGTTGCTTTCTGAATGCATTCCTTGAGAATCCACCACTCAGCTCTGCGCTTTGAATAGTCCTCCGACCCAGGGTCTTTTAACATCGTGGACTGCTCCTCTGGAGAGCACTGCTTCATTGGGGTGTACATATCTCCAAATGTGGACACACGTCATTGCACAGCATCAGAGAATGGTGTTAATTCATTTCACCACCAATCTCACCAGCGATGCTTTTAAGTGGGACACTGTTACAGCCATGGTGGCATTTAGTGATATCCAAAATCCCCCTTTTTAATTGCAAGTTTGGATTTTATTCTGGGCCCCAAGTACTGGCAGCCGTTTTTACTCATTTTCAAGAACATGCCTGCCAGATACCCACATCTGAAAAATTACAGTTTGTCCTGGTTTCCTCCTCAAGTCAAATTGTATTCCATGGCGGGGGCAGAGGGGAGAGTTGTGGGGGTGGGATATGAGAGCAGGGAGCAGCTAGTTCGCTTTTAACACTATTGTGCAACAGTGTACAGATACACCCCATTCCATCACCCGGAATATTAAAAAAAAAAAAAAGGGCTTGCACACAAGGATCAAAACTAATCATTTTTACTGTCTCATCAGAAGCCTCCTCCCCAACCCCCAGAGGGTACATATTTTTTAATGTGAGAAAGAACCCAAAAATTAGCAATACAATTGGTTGTCACTGTCTCAATCCATGCTAATGCAGCTATAGTTCTCTTCATAGCTTTTGCCCCCAACCCCAATATCAGCAGAGTGACAGAGACAAGTAACATCTTAGCAGGAACCTTAGCAGATGGCACTTTGAGGGCTGCAGGGTACAATAGGGATGCAGGGGTAGGGTAGCCACATTTCCCTGGCAGGGCATCGGTCCCTTGGGCCTGAGACATGAAAGAGGGATGGAAGTTTTCTGCTGGAACAGATGGCTAGATCAGGGGCGGAATGGCATGTGCCAAGACCCAGAGGCATGCCAACCCATGGAAGATGCAGAGAATCTTGAGTAACTCTATGTTTACACTGCAGACAGCTCAGGGGCCATAACACCCCCAGCTTTATACCTTTGCAGTTCACAGTCCGGGAACAAAATGCACACTTCCTAACATTTACTATGTGCCTGGCCTGGTTTTAAGTGCTTTCTGAGCCTTCAGAATGACCCTAGGAAGGCAGGCACTATTGCAGATGAGGAAACTAAGATGGGAAACGGAGAGGTTACAACACCTGGTACCAGAGCCCAGAGCTATTAAGTCGCATGGGCTGGTAGGGTAGCCTGGCTCAGGAGTCCACTGTGAGACAGAGTAGCGAGAAGGAAGAAAGACACTTCTCGATCCTAGTTTGGGAATTCCCAAGAGACTCTTCTGGATGCCATAACCAGTCCTTTCCAGGACACATGTTGGCCACTATAGAGGAAGGACACAATACCGCCATGGGAAGGAGAGCAGTCCGCCACAACACTCCAACAACACTGGACCAATCTCTGTGAGATTGCACAAGGAGAGTTCGCCTTCCAAGAGTCCATTTAGAAGACCTTTAAGGACAGTTCTGGGTCAGTCTGAGTCAGGACCGTGGGACAGTTACGGACTGGAAGGGAGTTGGGCTTCAGCGGCTTTGGGGAGTCATTGTCTGCTTCTTGACAGGGTGTTGACAGTTCACCTGATGCATTACTGAACTTCTCAACCATTAACAGT